>WNWK01005193.1:86186-125173 GCA_009830355.1 Cherax destructor | reverse complement strand
CACTGAGTGGATTTTGTCATTATTCTCACGTTTAAGCTTTCTTACTCTGTATAGGAGGTTCTGACGTTTTTTGTGAGGCATTCATTTACAAAGAGATCTTTTTTTGCATTAATTGATGTTTTAATAAGATCTGTTTTACTGTCTATCGTGTGAAATCTAAGCATAACACTCTTTTTTCTACCTTGTGTGCCAAGTAAACGTGATTCTGTTATTTCTGATGCTGGTACTACTAAATTTAAGTGATCTTTTATGGTCTGAAGAGCAGCATCTTTGCAGTTGGTATGGTTTATGCCACTTGGAAAGAGTGCACTGCTAATTATTACCGCGCTGGATAACTTATCTTGCTCATTTTTATCTTCTTGGTTAGAAAAATAGTCGGTCAGCTGGGTATCCATGGTTTTCCAGTTCTTGACAGCATCTTCAACCTTCGTGTTTAGGGATGTTATTTGGTCTGTATGGCTGGCTATGACTGATTGGAGGGTCTTTCCAAAATCAGCCATTCCAGCTGATGTAAACTTCTGCTCAAAGCTTAGGATCTTGCTTTCTAGGTGGGCTAACTTTGTTTCATGCTTAGATAGTGTTGTACGAAGATTCCTGTTTTCCTCAGTTAAGGTGGTGATGTATGACTTAAGAGTGACAGGATCATTTGTCATACCTGAGATCAATTCAGATGGGTCAAATCCTTTGGAAGGCAGTGTTGTTTGAGGGAGATTCAGTCATGATTGGTGTTGTTGCTGTCCCGTCGTCATGGGTGGTGGTTGAGTAGGGTGAGGGAGAGGGAGAGTCAGCCATTGTGTTTGTTGACATGTTGCCTGGGGTGGTGGTGGGGTGGGTGGGTGATGCACCGCGTCCTGCTGGGTAGGCAAATGAAATAGTCGAGATCTTGGTGATTTCTTGCTGTTCTTATTGCTGCTTCTTCTGTTATTAGGTCTCATAGTAGTACAGGGGATGTTGTAGATAGGATGTAGAAGCTAAAGTTGCTCAGAGCTTGTTGTGGGTGCTCGTCTGGCAGCGGGCTGTGTTTTGGGTTTGCTGGCACTCTCCACTTGGATCGATAATTTTTCGAGTAGGTGGTCTTACTGTTGGTTTTCTTGAGTCATTCTGGGGTCTAGGTGCGTTAGTGCAGCAGTTCTGCAGTTAGGCCATCATAGAAGCGTTGGTGGGTTCTGGCTGGAGAAGAAAATAACAGAGCTTGGGTGCCACTGTCGTTGCCGCTGCCGCACCGCTGAGGTGGTGGCAGAGGACGGCTCTGTTCTCAGTGCCCCTATATTCCTCAAACAACATTGAAGGAGTTAAGTTTCGTGTCGTCATTTTTCTATTGCTTATTCGTTTAACTTACTTGCTACACTGTTAATACTACACTTTATCGCTGGCTGGTTCTATAGCCTTTATCGACTCACACAATAATCAAGGGCCAAAAACAATGGATTGTTAAGAAATGTTTTGTATGAACTCGTAGGATAATGTTCACTCAACCAGAAACAATGCTACACTGCCTGAGAATGTGCATGGGAGGCGGGCTTGTGGGCTTTGTATGTGCGCTGGGCACTGGACAGGTTCCATACCATGAATGAAAATGGAGCCAATCACCGAAAACGGAGGCAATATTTCCACGAAAAAAGTGCCTGAAAACTGAAATCACCGATAACGGAGATACACGAAAATGGAGGGTTGACTGTATAGGTATGGCTTACAAGCCAGTGTCGGTGACGTGTTAATATGCCAAAAATTCTAGCGGCTTCAAATCTAGCGGAAGAAAGCTGGTAGACCTACATGTGAGAGAATGGGTCTGCGTGGTCAGTGTGTGCAGTATAAAAAAAGTACTGTAGCATGCATTGCATAATGAGAAAAAAAACTCAGACTGTGTTTTTGGTTTAAAACACCAGTTTTGAGGTGTATTTTCGTATAGCATTTATGGTTGTATTCTTGTTTTCTTGGTCTCATTTGAAAGAAATAGAGATTATTTTGATTGGTTTCACGACGAAAAGTACCTTGAAATTGAGCTCAAAGTAGCGGATATGTTCAATTTTTTTGCCGATGTTCAAGAGTAAACAAATGACGTCACCATCCAATACATGTCCAACTGGCCAGTCTTAATATGCAGTCATGAATGGGTTGACATTATTTATACAATTATTACAATAATGTAGTAGTCTGCATAACAGTAAATATTCTATTTTTTGTGTGAAAAAAATTCAAAATGAAAAGCAAGGGTAATAATATAAGAGGGGCCTGGAGACATGACTAATGAACAGAAAAAGTGTTATTTTAGTGCCAGGAATGTCTGCATTGTTTATTCTGGACCCTATTTTGAAATTGGCATCTTTTGAAATTTGTGTGAAATTGGCCAAATTGCCAATGTCTGACCACTTTATTGTGTAGTTGAAATCAGTAAATGGGCAGTTTCTTATACTCAGTCGATAGAACAAATGGAGTTCTAGCGAAATAGCTGAGTTTGGTCAAATGGAACAATGGAAATTGCCGAAAATAGGGCTCAAAGTGGGCAAAATCGTCAATGCGTATACATCGCTGAGACCGCTAACTTCGCGAAAGCGTAATTCCATACGTTTCCTATCAAATTTCGTACTTTTGGTGTCATTACCATTGGGAAAAGATTCTCTATCATTTCATAAGAATTTTTTTTTTTTTTCTTTTAAATTCTTCGACACTGAGAGCAAGTTTGTAAGCAGGGGTCTCGACATTATAGGGTTAAAGCCAATTCCATTGCACAGTGCAATGAAATTCCTTGATATTTTGCTGTGATGCCTCCATTATATCAGATGTGTACAAGAAAGTGCTCATTCATTTATCAGAACTACTCTATAAATTAGTATAGTAGTCCCCATTTTATGGTGTTCTGCAAGCAACTTTATCAAATTATAAACTCTATCATTGTAACTTTTATGTATGCTTCTTAGAAACAAATATTTAGATTTTGTTTGTCTTTGATTAGCTGTAACTAGCAGTGTGAATTTCTTTTATAATGTACGTTCTTAATTGCTATTATTCAAATTGCAGGAAAATATGTATTGCAAATTCAGTAAGTTGTGATTTTATTTTATTGCATCACAGCTTGAGACAAGTGAGCAGTACGAGTGGTCTCGGCGTGAAGTGACCGAGGCCGGGGTCCCACTCATTGACATTGTGGAGTTGGGAATATCCCGTGCCCGGTTTGCCTCAGACTGCATCATGGCTCTCACCACTGAGCTGAAGAAGCACGCTACTCATCAAAGGTAATTAGCAAAACCTGTAAGGAATTTAACACTAACTGCAAGATAAAAACAAATGTAATTATCATACTATGATTTTTAAAATTTTTGTGGTCAGGAGAACCCCACTTCTACTGCAGGTTAGCTTCTGGACTACTACTGAAAAGCAAAAATCACCAGTGATACATAATCTTTTACTTTCAAATACATACAAAGGCCTGATAACAAGTTTACACTATCATATAGTAAGTGCACAATAGATCTAGGCCTAAAAAATGCAATAAAAAATTAATATACAGTATACACATTACTTACCTTAAAATATTTTCATCCTTAGCTTGTAGTAAGTGGTGAATATATTTATTGTAGGAAGGATGAAGGAGATGGAACATTTTCACTATCTAACTCTTTAGTGAATCTTGTTCATTTTGATGGAGAGTTTGATGAAGCTCTTGCCTCTCTTATCTTCATTAGCTTCCTCACCTCTCTCAGCCTTCATAGAATTGAAAAGATTTAGTACCTTGGACTGGATAATGGCTTGGCTTAAACACGCATTGTGACTGGTTTGATCGTCAATCCACACCAGTAAAAGTTTTTCCATGTCACCAATAAGGTTATAATGTTTTCTTAATAATTTAAGTTCTCACTGGTGTAGCACTTATAATTTCCTTCAACACTTTCTCCTTAAAGTTAACAATTGTACTCACTGTTTGTTATGGGGTCACCTTTGCAACCAGCAATGGCTAGCTTACATGATACTTTAATAATCTTTTAATTTTTATTTTAGCTATTACAGTGGTACCTCGAGTTACGATGGTCCCCAAAATCGCCCTTTTATGTAAGTTTATTTTTTTAAATGCTTTTGTAGGTATATTTTTGGGGGTGTAAAAGGACTAGTCTATTTTACATTATTCCTTATGGGGATAAATTCGTTTGGTAATGGCACTTGAACAGCATTCTTGAATGAAAAAATATCGTAACTCGAGGTACCACTGTATTTTGTGTTGAATTACACCAGCATTTCTTAACCTTTTTACCCTTGCGAAACCCTTGAAATAATTTTCATGTCTCAGGGAACCTCTACATAAAAATGATTATGTATCATTATTAACCCTTTGAAGGCAGGGTCCAAGTCATAGTACTTAACCCTTTGGGGATCGGTGCTGTACTAGTACGTTTTACGAGCAGGGGTCGGTGTCGTACTGGTACGCGTAAATTCTAGCGGCCTCAAATTAAGTGGGAAATGGCTGGTAGCCCTACATATGAAAGAATGGGTCTGTGTGGTCAGTGTGTGCAGTATAAAAACAATCCTGCACCACACTGCATAATGAGAGAAAAAAAACTCCGACCGTTTTTTTCGTTTAAAACAGCGACTTTGCAGTCTATTTTCGTATGGTATTTATTGATGTATTCTCGTTTTCTTGGTCTCATTTGATAGAATGGAAGATATACTACAGAAATAGAGGTGATTTTGATTGGTTTGACAATGACAAATATCTTGAAATTGAGCTCAAAGTAGCGAAAATGTTCGATTTTTGACGATGTTCAAGAGTAAACAAATCACACCATGCATCCAATATACATCAACTGGCGAGTCTAATATTCATGCACAAGTGCTCTGATATTATTTATACCATTTTTACAATGATGCAGTTGTATACATAACAGTAAATCTTCTATTTTTTGTGAGAATAAAAATTCAAAATGAAAAGCAAAAGTAATGTAAGAGGGGCCTGGAGACGTGACTAATGAACAGAGAAGATGTTATTTTAGTGCCAGAAATGTCTGCCTTGTTTATTCTGGACCCTATTTTGGAATTGGCATCGTTTGAAATTTGTGTGAAATTGGCCAAATTGCCATTTTCTGACCACTATTTTGGGTAGTTGAAATTGATAAATAGGCGGTTTCTTCTACTCAATCGATAGAAGAAATGGAGTTCTAACGAAATAGCTATAATTTTAGTAGACTGAAACATTGTAATTTGTCGAAAATAGAGCTCAAAGTGGGCGAAATCTCCGATGTGTAAATGTCATCGATATCGCTAACTTTGCGAAAGCATAATTCCGTTAGTTTTCGATCAAATTTCATAATTTTGGTGGCGTTATGATCGGAAAAAGATTCTCTATCATTTCATGAGAATTTTTTTTTTTTTTCCAAAAAATTTTCGACCCCAGGAACATGTTTCCGAGAAGGCCTGTCGACCCCCAAAGGGTTAATAGGGAGCATTGAAATTTTGGTCGAAGCTGCACTCTTCAGTGCCAAATATGAAGTTGATTGATTGAGGTTCAGCCTACAGCATTTGCAATTGAAATTTTTGAATACAGTGGACCCTCGGTTTTTGTTGATAATTCTTTCTAGAATGCTGTTCGAGTGCCGTTACCGAACAAATTTGTTCCCATAAAGAAGATTGTAAATTAGATTTGTCGTTTCAGACCCCCAAAAATACACTTACAAAAGCACTTATAAAAATACACTTACATAATTGTTCGAGTTGGGAGCTGTATGAAAACCGAGGGTCCACTGTATGTCTGTATTACTGAGTACCACAGTGCAGTGTTTTATGTACTGTATCTATGTACTCTGCAGTACCGAATGGAGAGGCAAGAAAATGAACTAGGAAACTTGGAAAATATCACATCACTGTATTTTGTTGGTAAGAAGACCTCCACTCGTTTAATGACAAAAAATGAGAAGACCAAGAAATGGAGTCCAAAGATAGTGGTGAAAGAACATTACATCATTATGGTGGTGGAGCCCAGCACTGAATATCTCACTCATGTGACTCCCAAGTCAGGCCATGGAAAGGAGATTGCCAAGCTTATCTACACATTTCTGGTGGAACAGAAACTAACTCGGCAGCCTGTTGTATGTGTTGGTTGTGACGGAACCAACGTAAATATCGGAACTGACAATGGAGCGATTCATCATCTTGAAATGTTGCTTGGTCATCTGGTCCATTATTTCATCTGTCAGCTTCATGGAAATGAGCTGCCATTCTGGGCTGTTTTCTACCAAGTGGTCCTGAGCATTGGAGAGGTCCCATTGGCAAGCAAATCAAGGATCCTCTGTCTGAGCTGCCAGTTGTTGCTTTCCAGCCAGTCAATTTTACTGATTTCTCTGCTCTGAATTGACAAGGTGGCAGAGGATCTGTCCTGGGACCAGAAATACATACAGTGGACCCCCAGTTAACGGTCATAATTCGTTCCAGAATGCTGTTCAAGTGCTGTTACCGAACAAATTTTTGGACCCCCAAACATACACTTACAAAAGCACTTAAAAAAATACACTTACATAAATGTTAGTGTTTGGAGCCGGTCGTTAACCGGGGGTCCACTGTACTTGTATAGGATTTGCAAAGGAGTGATCTTAGGTGAGGTTGATGATGATTTAGCTGCTCTTGAACCAGGTCTACCATGTGTCAAGGTGGAATACTTTATGGAGTAGGATCCTTAGGCTGTATGCGACAACTTCAAGACCCAGTCAGGAGCTGAAAAGGAGTCATCATTATGATTTTAAAGTTCAGTGCTCCAATGTGGTTCCACATCAAGCTGCACCCTTATGTCAAATATGGACCAAAGAATGTCTTCCAGTCACTGCAATTTATGAGACATCTGAGCAGTGAAGAAAAGAAGATAGTAAAGAAGACTGTCCAAAGAAATTCCTACTTTGCTCACACAGATCAGCTGCTTCTTGGTATGTGGACTGATGAAGTCATGACTATGAGAGACAAAGCTGTCTCAATGATATGAAAAAATAAAGAAGAGAATCAGCAGACAGAAGAAAGTACTGAGAGCTCTGATGAGGATGGAGAAGATTCTGCTGATGCAGTTGATGAGGACTTGTTAATCTACACTGATGATGAGGATGACAGTGAAGATGAAGAGAATGACAATGTGGCTCCTATTGTCAACTCAAAAAAAGTAGTGATTCCCAAACTAAAGTGGCAAGCAAAGAACTATCATTCCATGATTGACTGCAAGACTGAACTCAAAACTGAGCCTCCTTTCATTGCTTCTCTATCAGATCAACAAGTTCTGAAAATTATTGAGACTCTACTGGAGATGCTCAAGTGGCCAAACAACACTCAAGCTGCTGAGAGAGGGATAAAATTGATGACTGAAGCTTGCACTGAAGTGAGTGGGCAGAAGGCAAGAGATGGATATATCAGGCAAAGAATATTTTCTAGGAAAGTGATGCCCACAGTAACCCTTGGACACCTCCACTACCCACATCCAATACCACAATGACCCTCAGCCACCTCCACTATGCACACCCAACACCACAATGACCCTCAGCCACCTCCACTACCCACACCCTGTTACAAAATTATGCAATATCTATTAGTAATAGACATCTCCAGTGAACACTAGAAAGGATAGCCCTTCTAGCATCCAGCCTGTTACTGGGCTTTTGTAACAAAGTCAATATCCTGGTCCAATTATCCGACATATTACATATTCAATAGTCATCAAGAGGATTACAACTGATAGGGTACTAACCAAAGAAATATACGTATTTAAAATGTTTATTATCAAAGTTAAAACGTCTAGGGTATCGTAGTAAATCAAATATAAGTATACTGATGTTAATTAGGAGGTTAGCTCCTACACTTCTCTCATATACAATAAAATTGTGCTGAAGGCACATATATCTAAATGACTCTGAAGTACCATCTGGTACAATGTCAGCAATTACAAGCCTATGCAGATGTAAAGTAGACCGTCATTTAGCACGATAGTTACGTTCCTGAAAAAGTCGTGTTAGATCATTTCATGTTAAATAATTAAAAGAACTTATGGGAAAATAGGGTTACGTTCCTGGGAGTCCCCAAAAAGCCAAACAAGTTTTTTTTAGACCAACAGATCTTACAAAAATAAAAGTGAATATGTAATTGTAGTTCATTATCGTGATGTATTATGTTGTTTTTACTGCTTAAGACTACAAATGTAATAGAAATAATAGTATTTACCCTAAATTGTGGGTGCTGGTGTTTGTGGAAGATTGTGAAGAGAGTGGAGAGTTATGCTGAGGTGGATAGTAGAGGTTCTGGAACTGAAGTCGATGGTTGAACTGAGTGTCTATAGTCATTTAAGTCAGTCAGCATTCAGTAAGTCAGTCAAGCCATTCAGTCAAGTCATTCAGTAAGTCAGTCAAGTCATTCAGTAAGTCAGTCAAGTCATTCAGTAAGTCAGTCAAGTCATTCAGTAAGTCAGTCAAGTCATTCAGTAAGTCAGTCAAGTCATTTAGTAAGTCAGTCAAGCCATTCAGTAAGTCAGTCAAGTCATTCAGTAAGTCAGTAAAGTCATTCAGTAAGTCAGTCAAGTCATTCAGTAAGTCAGTCAAGTCATTCAGTAAGTCAGTCAAGTCATTCAGTAAGTCAGTCAAGTCATTCAGTAAGTCAGTCAAGTCAGTCAGTCAGTCAAGTCAGTCAGTCAATTCAGTCAGTCAGTAAGTCAGTCAGTCAGTCATTCAGTCAGTCAAGTCAGTCAGTCAGTCAGTCAGTCAAGTCATTCAGTAAGTCAGTCAAGCCATTCAGTAAGTCAGTCAAGTCATTCAGTAAGTCAGTCAAGTCATTCAGTAAGTCAGTCAAGTCATTCAGTAAGTTAGTCAAGTCAGTCAGTCAAGTAAGTCAGTCAGTCAAGTAAGTCAGTCAGTCAAGTCAGTCAGTCAAGTCAGTCAGTCAGTAAGTCAGTCAGTAAGTAAGTCAGTCAGTCAGTCAGTCATTCAGTCAGTCAAGTCAGTCAGTCAGTCATTCAGTCAGTCAAGTCAGTCAGTCAATCAGTCAGTCAAGTCAGTCAAGTCAGTCAGTCAGTCAGTCAGTAAGTCAGTCGGTCACACAAACTTATGTTTACATCTTTTTATGTGTACAAAGTAACACTTCATTACGGCCACGGGTTATGTCTTGTCTAATATCTTTGTTTTCTTCGTTAATTCAAGATCAAAACACAATTCACTCTCTCTTATTCTTCACAAACACAGGTGGCTTGTAGCCGGACTTTTTGACGCGTATGAAATACGTACGAATGCTGGGATGGTGGGGTCCGTGGTGGCTGGGTAAGGCGGGTGGGGTCCGTGGTGGCTGGGTAAGGCGGGTGGTGTCCGCTAAACAACAACAACAAGGCTGCTTGTGGGAATGGTTATTTGTTTTTCCTTCCCACAAACTAGCTCCTACCAGCTCACTTGAAGTCTCGCTCATAATCAACACCCTTAAAAACAAAGCAGGAGACATAAACAGCTTACCACCCTTTATGTACAAAAAAGCTACACATGTACTGTCACCAATTATAGCAGCATTATTCAATAAATCCATTGAAACTTCAACCTTCCCATCAATTCTCAAAATAGCTAGGGTCACCCCGATCCACAAAGGAGGTGACCAAACTGACTTGAACAATTATAGACCAATCTCAAATTTACCACTGCTTTCTAAAATCTTCGAAAAATTAATTCATAAACAGATCTATTCCTACCTCGTCTCACACAATGTACTAAACCCCTGTCAATTTGGATTCAGGACCAACAAGAGCACAAACGATGCTATAACACACATGTTAGAGTTAATATACACCGCACTTGAGAAGAAAGAAGTTCCGCTGGGAATCTTCATAGTCCTACGCAAAGCATTTGATACAGTCGACCATGATTTATTGCTCACAAAATTAGCGCACTATGGTATTAGGGGGCACCCCCTCAACTACCTAAAGTCGTACCTTAGCAACAGAAGTCAGTACGTGTACACAAATGGAGAGAACTCTTCCACACAACAAATTACAGTCGGTGTCCCTCAAGGTAGTGTCCTGGGGCCACTCCTATTCCTCATTTACATAAACGACCTACCGAATGCATCACAACTACTCAAACCCATTTTGTTTGCAGATGACACAACATATGTCTTCTCTCACAAAAATCCAGTCATACTAGCCAACACAGTTAATGCCGAATTACAGAAAATATCAACATGGATGATGACAAATAAGCTTACTCTCAATACGGACAAGACCTACTTCATTCAGTTTGGAAACAAAGCTGCAAATGTTCCACTTAACATAATGCTAAATGGTTCACCCATCACAAGGCTCACAGAGGGAAAATTCCTAGGAATCCACCTTGATAGTAGTCTTAAATTCCAAACACACATACAACAAATTTCCAAGAAAATCTCAAGGACAGTAGGTATATTATCTAAGATACGCAATTATGTGCCACAACCAGCTCTCATTGCACTATATCATTCTATTATCTACCCTTATCTCACCTATGGAATCTGTGCATGGGGCTCAACAACATTAAATCACCTTAGACCACTCATAACCCAGCAAAAGGCTGCAGTCAGGATGATAACAAATTCCCACTCTAGACAGCATACTCCACCTATATTCAGAACCTTAAAACTACTCACCATAAAAAATATTCATACCTATTCATGTGCCTTCTACATACATAAAACTCTACATGCTAATATCAACCCTGCGCTCAGAATTCTCCTCAACAACTTTAATAGGTCCCACGAACATGACACAAGACACAGATCACTATTTGACATACCCCGAGTCCATACTAACCAATGTAAAAATTCTATGCACATAAAGGGCCCCAGAATCTGGAATTCATTACCAGTAAATATTAAGTTAACCTTGTCGGAAAATCAATTCAAGACTCTTCTCAAAAATCACCTACTCACCCTATACTAAATACTCATACTGTAACAAACTTTCAAACCCAATATTATTTTACTTAAGATAATCTCAATTTGATATGTTCATCCTCCTTAACACTTGTTGCAATTTCATATCATCATATTGTCATTTAAAATCTTATAGTATCATCATTTTCTTAATTTGAAATTAAATATATAACTAGAAGAAACTCTATAAATTTTTCTAGTATTGTTATTATACTAGTATAGCATCAACATACTGTAACTTGAAATAAAATATACAACTAGATTAAACTCAACCAATTTCTCTTGTATTGTCTTTTAACACTATGTATAACCATATTATAATTTAAAATAATACAGAACTAGAATAAACTCAATCAATTTCTTTAGCATTAAGTACTTAGTGAATAAGTCTTTAGAATAAACTGCCCCTAATGCCATGGCATGCCAGTGGCTCTCCTTGCATTACAGTTTTATAATTGTAACTACCAATAACAGTGTACACTTGTAACATGCATCGAAATAAAAATATTATTATATTATTATTATTATTATTGTTTATTCAGGTATACACAGATACAGTTACGAAGATTATCATACATAGCATATGTGTAGAGAACCTAGGATAACCCAAAAAAGTCAGTGACTTAGTATTTCCATTGACTTTTTTTGGGTTATCCTAGGTTCTCTACACATATGCTGCTATGTATGATAATGTATGTAACTGTACTCACCTAATTGTGGTTGCAGGGGTCGAGACTCAGCTCCTGGCCCTGTGTATCTGAATAAAGTTACAGTTTGCGGGAAGAAAAAACAAATTCCCTTTTCCTCAAAGCATGAGGATTCTTAGAGTAAATAACCATGGGCTTACACTTGAAATCACCTGATGCATTACCGAAAAGGAGCAAGGTGAAGCGATCCTTTGCTGTCTTGAAGCCTGGTGCACTTTTCTCTTGCTGACTGATATAAGTTTGTGTTGGCATTTTCTTCCAGAAAACACTTGTCTCGTCAGCATTAAACACTTGATGTGGCTCATAGCCACCCTTAGTAGGACCCCCACTGACTCAATGGTTTAACCCACCGCGGGCGACCGCACGCTCAAAATTTTTCCCCTCCTGCCAAACCGTGTAATATCATCTTTACGTTGTGTAAGATGATAATGTGTCGCAAATCTTAAATCGTGCAATACCCGTAACGTGCAACATAATCTCGTGCTAAATGACGTTCTACTGTATACAAATAAGTGTAGATGTGTGTATGAGTGTGCTCCTGGTAACTCTAAGACTCGACTCAACCAGTGAATGACTAAACGTCTTCTCATAAGCTAGCTTCTCTAACAAACTGACAATCAAAACAGCTTGATTGAACAGAAAAATGACCAATTCGCCGAACAGCAATATAACAAGCAACAGCAACACAGCATCAGGAACGAGGAGATAGAAAATCGACCCTAACTGGGGACCATCAACAGATCCTCCAAAATAGTCACAAAACTCCCTTATTACTGAATCTAGGTTCAGCATAAAAATCCCCGACTGTGACGGTGCACAGATGCCTTAGCGAATTAGGTCAAGAGCTATAGCTAGAGACCTGAGTTATCTCAGAGTGTCAATGTGACACACAACCCAGTAAAACGTCGAAAATCACTGTCTAGACTATTCTCTGTGAACAGAGTTACACAGAGTCCTGAGAAGTATGTGTCGTCTCACCACCGAACACATACTCTACCAAACAGAGTCTAAATGGCGAGAAAACAAGCAGAGACAAGAGAGAGGTGTTGTCTCAACGAGGGTCAGCAGGTCAGAGAGGGAGGAAGGAGAAGCAGTCTCCCACCTCAGGTGTGGTCACGCCACCGACTGACTGCCCAGCAAGAAGCCGGCAGTATAATAAGCGAAGTGTCGTAAGCGGTAGTTTGCCAACTCCCGGGCAGCTACAACACACTTGAGCACAATATTTAATGTTACATCCTACCTAATAAAATAGCTATGTCAAATAATAATACAAAGCAAGATATTAAAGATTTAGCTATTATCGAAAATATCAGCAATATAAAATTATAAGAAATGAAAATATACATACATCAAATTTATATATGTACATTGTGGCCCAATTCTGGGGTCGCAATACACCCAACACCACAATAACCCTTGGCCACCTCTACTACCCACACCCAAAACCACAATGACCCTCATCCCATACACAACCACAATGACCCTCAGCTGCCTCCACTATCCACATACAACACCACATTGACCCTCAACCCACACACAACACCACAATGACCCTTGGCTGCTTCCACTACCCCCACACAACCACTACAATCACCCTCGGCTGCTTCCACTACCCGCACACAATCACCACAGTGACCCTCAGCTGCCTCCACTACTCACACACAACCACCACAGTGACCCTCAGTCACCTCCAGTACCCCCATACAATACCATAATGACCCTCGGCCAGCTCCACTACCCACACACAACCACCACAATGACCCTCAGCCACCTCCACCATCCCCATACAACACCATAATGACCCTCGGCCACCTCCACTACTCACACACAACCACCACTAGCACAAAAATCACAACCAGCTGCAAATATCCAGCAACCACCAGTAGACCACATCTAGGATTGTCAGGAGAATACAAATTTTGTACCTAATTCCAATCAGTTTGACCATACAGAGTGTAATCCAACTTAACTGTACCCCTGTAGTTCGACGTAAGTAAGCTTGAGCTCTTTAGACTGCATTTCAATGAGCCATTGATGCAAATTATAGTGAGTGAAACAAACAGATACTTCCAGAATACATTTGCAAACATGCTGGTTTGACCACTGAGCCATGGCTATGCAGTGGAAGGACACAACTGTGGCTGAGATGTATCCTTTTGCCACAGTAATGCTTATGTCACATGTATAAGCACAATATTTAGTTATAAATTAGACACATACAGTAGGGCCCCACTTATATGGCAGGTTAGGTTCCAGGCTAGTGCCTTAAAGCAGACATCGCCGAAAAGCAGAACGCCATTTTTTTCCACTTCTAAATGCATATAAATGCCAGACAACAAGCTTACATTAACTTATATTAAGTTAGCAATAGCACTAGGCATTAAAAAACACAATAAAAAGTAAGATACACACAGAGTACACTTATTACTTACCTTAAAGTATTAACATTGGCTTAAAATAGTCTGTGAACCAATTTATGAAAAGATCAGTAGTCATCCAAGCTTTTGAATTGGATTTATAATAACCAGGGAGGCTACCTTTTGCATAGTTCTTTAGGGTCCTAGGATTCTCTGAGTGATAAATTAACATAGGTTTTAACTTGCAATCCCCAGCAGCATTAGCTCCTAGCAAGAGTATTAGTTGAAGCCTCAGATGAGTCAAAGGGATGTTAGGAAGCATTTCTTCAGCCATAGAGTAGTCAGGAAGTGTAATAGTCTGGCAAGTGATGTAGTGGAGGCAGGAACCATACATAGCTTTAAGACGAGGTATGATAAAGATCATGAAGCAGGGAGAGAGAGGACCTAGTAGCGGTCAGTGAAGAGGCGGGGCCAGGAGCTAAGTCTCGACCCCTGCAACCACAATTAGGTGAGTACACTCGGGTTATCCTGGGTTCTCTACACATATGCTGCTATATGTAACTGTATTTGATGGCTATCTCAGCGATCAACATATACCTTGTTAGTAAGTTCATTCAGGTATACACAAATACAGTTACATAGATTATCATACATAGCAAATATGCGTAGACAACCCAGGATAACCCAAAAAAGTCAGTTCACTGAGTTTAATAATTTCTAACTTGGCACTTAAAGTAAGAGGCTTACGACTCCTCTTTTTATCACAACTAAGCTTAGACGCCATAGTCAATGAGAGCCAACTAGTAAACAAAAGAGTAAACGAGAGAGAGAACGAGATACGGAGTTCAGACAAGGTAAAAAAACAAACTGAACAGGTAGTGGGCGATCACTCGGTCAGGCGAAATGAATGCGATTAATACGTGTCCACTTTTAGTTCATTCACATACGTTTGTAAGAGTTTGTGAGACTTCTACCTCAAAATAATTTTTTTTATTATAATAATAATTACCTCACAATACAAATACTCTTACATTGTGTACAAGTTAGTACAAAATAAACAAACAGCAACACTCCCATTCTCATGCAACACACTATTTTTAGAGTTAATGATAGTATTACCATTATTATTATCATAATAAAAAAGAAGTGCTAAACCCACAAGGGTCGTGAATAACTATATATAGAGTGAAGGCATATGAAAGGAATATTTTTCTACAGTTATCCCTCAATGTTTGACTAGAGAAAACGTAATTCTTCCGACTTCTACAAAGTCGCTTGGTAAACAAATACAGTGGACCCTCGGTTAACGAATACCCCGGAAATCGTACAATTATGTAAGTATAATTTTTTAATTGCATGTGGAAGTGTATTTTTGGGGGTCTGAAATAGACTAACCTACGTGACATTATTTCTTAAGGACGTAAATTCGTTCGGTAATGGCACTTGAGCAGGCTTCTGGGATGAATTTTTTTCGTTAACCGAGGGTCCACTGTATCATATTTGTCAATTTTTATTCTGTGGGTGTATGTATCATGTTTATATGCTATGCAACGCGTTTTTTAAATTATTTTGAAGAAAATATCATAGATGAATTAATGAAAATGTCTATATTAACGTAAATTAAGACATTTAATGTGCGCAAGAGTGATTATTATTAGTATTACGTAATGTTTTCCCTCCGCCCGGCAACCACACCTACATAGCATATAAACAGCATGTTTATATGCTATGTAACGTGTTTCTCATATAATTTTGAAGAATATATCATAGATGGATTAATGAAAATGTCTATATTGACGTAAAATTGGACATTTAATGTGCGCAAGAGTGATTATTATTAGTATTACGTAATGTTTTCCCTCCGCCCGGCAACCACACCTATATAGCATACAAACTTAGCATATAAACAGCATGTTTATATGCTATGTAACGTGTTTCTCATATAATTTTGAAGAATATATCATAGATGGATTAATGAAAATGTCTATATTGACGTAAAATTGGACATTTAATGTGCGCAAGAGTGATTATTAGTAGTACAGTGGTACCCCGACTTACGATGTTATCATCTTACGTTATTTTCGATAACCGATATTTATAACGTAAGAAATTTGATTGTGACTTACGATGTTTGCTTCGTCTACCGACATTCGTACCGGACGTGTCCGCTTGGCGCCCAGCTGAGCGCGCACTCCAGGGAGCGTCAGTGCTATTGTTTACAAGCGAGAGCGACCACCCACCCACACCCACGCATTCATACCAGTATATTGTCATTATTCCACTGTTTTTAGTGCTTGCAACTGCTAAATAAGCTACCATGGGTCCAAGGAAAGATCCTAGTGCTAAGCCTGTGGTAAAGAATGTGCAGGGAGTGAAGCATTTATGCAGGGAGTGTAGCATTTATGCAGGGAGTGTAGCAGGCATGCAGGGAGTGTAGCAGGCATGCAGGGAGTGTAGCAGGGATGCAGGGAGTGTAGCAAAGATGCAGAGAGTGTAGCAAGGATGCAGGGAGTGTAGCAAGGATGCAGGGAGTGTAGCAGGGATGCAGGGAGTGTAGCAAGGATGCAGGGAGTGTAGCAAGGATGCAGGGAGTGTAGCAAGGATGCAGGGAGTGTAGTAGGCATGCAGGGCGTGTAGCATTCATGCAGGGAGTGTAGCAAAGATGCAGGGAGTGTAGCAAGGATGCAGGGAGTGTAGCAAGGATGCAGGGAGTGTAGCAAGGATGCAGGGAGTGTAGCAAGGATGCAGGGAGTGTAGCAAGGATGCAGGGAGTGTAGTAGGCATGCAGGGAGTGTAGCATTCATGCAGGGAGTGTAGCATTCATGCAGGGAGTGTAGCATTCATGCAGGGAGTGTAGCATTCATGCAGGGAGTGTAGCATTCAAAGAAAAAGGCCAGTAACCCCAGAAAAGAACTTGGTACCTGCAGTGTTAATGGAAGGGGATTCCCTTCCAAACACTAGCATACTACTCCACCTTCTCCTCCTCCCCGTCCTCCACACATCAACAACTCTTCAATAAATGTAAGTGACATGTTATTGTTCAATATTTGCATGTGTATTTAGGTATTCTTTATTAAATTTTGTATTATTTAATGTCAAAAAGTTCTAAAAAATATTTTATTTAACTACTTTTGGAAGTCTTGGACGGATTAAATTTATTTCCATTATTTCTTATGGGGAAAATTGATTCGTTTAACGATTGTTTCGCCTTAAAATATGCCCTCTTTGACGGATTAATATCGTAAGTCGGGGTACCACTGTATTACGTAATGTTTTCCCTCCTCCCGGCAACCACACCTATATAGCATACAAACATAGCATATAAACAGCATGTTTATATGCTATGTAACGTGTTTCTCATATAATTTTTAAGAATATATCATAGATGGATTAATGAAAATGTCTATACTGATGTAAAATTGGACATTTAATGTGTCCAAGAGTGATGATTACATAATAGAGAGATGTGCTCACGGAAAATGTAAACAAACCGGGTGGCACGCGCCGTATCTGAAAGACGCTCGCTGTATACAAAAGTTTTGGTCATAATTTGAACTCGCCGTATGAACGGAACGCCGAAAGACGAAACGCCGAAAAGCGGGGCCCTACTGTATACAACACTTGGGTATCTTTATTGAGGAAATGTTTTGCCACACAGTGGCTTCAATAGTCCAATATAAAGTAGAAAGGTGTAAGGAGAGGAAGAGTTTCAGGTAATCAGTCCCTCGGCCTAGAGTCGATGTGTTCAGTCCATCAATCTTGTAGAAAGTACAGCACAGGCCCGTAGAGGTGGCTTATATACTGTAGTCAGGTGAGGCGAAGCAGGAGGAGGCGGGGTCATAGTGGTACCATCCACTAGTCGAAGTAGGTCTTCGTTCAAAGGTTGGACAAGTGTTGAAGAATTCGTTTGTATCAAGATCCCAAGATGTTGCTGTGTCAGACAGGATGAAGATAAATAATTCAGAGAACCGACAAGTTATAAATTAGACACATATGCAACACTTGGGTATCTTTATTGAGGAAACGTTTCGCCACACAGTGGCTTCATCAGTCCAATATAAAGTAGAAAGGTGTAAGAAGAGGAGGAGTTTGAGGTAATCAATCCCTCGGCCTGGAGTCGATGTGTTCAGTCCATCAATCTTGTAGAAAGTGCCAACTCCTCCTCTCCTTACATCTTTCTACTTCATATTGGACTGATGAAGCCACTGTGTGGCAAAACGTTTCCTCAATAAAGATACCCAAGTGTTGCATATGTGTCTAATTTATAACTTGTCGGTTCTCTGAACCATTTATCTACATCCTATCTGACACAGCAACATCTTGGGATCTTGATACAAATGAATTCTTCAACACTTGTCCAACCTTTGGACAAAGACCTACTTCGACTAGTGGATGGTACCACTATGACCCCACCTCCTCCTGCTTCGCCTCACCTGACTACAGTATATAAGCCACCTCTACGGACCTGTGCTGTACTTTCTACAAGATTGATGGACTGAACACATCGACTCCAGGCCGAGGGACTGATTACCTCAAACTAGTCCTCTCCTTACACCTTTCTACTTTATATTTTACTGATGAAGCCACTGTGTGGCAAAACGTTTCTTCAATAAAGATACCCAAGTGTTGCATATGTGTCTAATTTATAACTTGTCAGTTCTCTGAACCATTTATCTACAAAATATTCAGTCATACGGGCCGACTGATTACAGGAACAACATGTTATACAAGATTAAGGATGTCTTTATGTATCTGAAACAGAAGTTCAGTACCACTGACCCCCGAGGTTCGGCTGTAATCTGTTCCAGGAGCTAGGCCTCAACTCGAACTGACTGAAAGTCGAACTAATATTTCCCATAAGAAATAATGTAAATAGAATTAATCCGTTCCAGACACCCAAAAATATTCACAAAAAATACAATTTATAGGGAATAACTATAGTTTTACATACAGAAAACACACATAAATACTACATACAATATTAAATTTTAAATTTATAAATAAACATTTAAAATAACATTTACTTACCTTTATTGAAGAGACTTGCTGGCATCTGGAAGATAGGGAGGAGGAGTGAGGGAGTGCTTAGTGTTTGGAAGGGGAGTCCCCCTCCATAAGGACTTCAGGTATCAAAGCCCTATCTGGGGTTACTTCCCTTCTTGGTCTTTTACTGGCACTAGGACCAGCTTGAGAGTCACTGGACCCCTGTCTCACAAAATAACTGTCCACAGTCCTCTGTTTCTGGCGCCTCTTTAACATTTCCCTGAAGTGGAATATGGCTCTGTCAGTGAACTTGTTGCAGAGATGGCTTATTTCAGCTTGCTCAGGGGGATATTTCTCTACAAACCGTTGCACATCATTCCACTTTGAACAAATCTCCTTAATCTCTGAAGAAGGCACCGCATCCAGTCCATCTTCCTCCTCCTGTGAAGCAATTTCCTCTACTGTGGTCTGATGCTGTTCCAGATGAAGGTCTTGTGGCTCTTCAGTGGTTAGCTCTTCCCTGTGGTCCTGCACCAACTCTTCCACATCCTCGCCACTCACCTCCAACCCCAGGGACTTGCCCAATGCCACAATACCTTCCACAACAGGCAGAGGGTCGTCAGGGTCAGGGTCAGCCTCAAACCCTTCAAAATCCCTCTGTTGGACACAATCCGGCCACAATTGTCTCCAAGCAGAGTTCAAAGTCCTGGAAGTCACTCCATCCCAAGCCTTAACTATAAGGCTTATGTAATGTTGGATACTGAAGTGATTCCTCCAGAACTCTCTTAGGGTCAACTCAGTGTCTGAGGTCATTTCAAAGCACTTTTGAAACACTGCTTTTGTGTAGAGTTTTTTGAAGTTAGAAATGACCTGCTGGTCCATGGACTGGATGAGAGGAGTGGTGTTAGGAGGCAAGAACTTCACTGTGATGAAACTTAACTCATTAGACAAAAAGCCTGCCAAGTTGTCAGGATGAGCAGGAGCATTGTCCAGTACCAGGAGGCACTTGAATCCCAATTTCTTTTCCTGGAGGTATTTTTTCACACTGGGGCCAAACACTTGATGGACCCACTCTATGAAAATTTGCTTCATGATCCATGACTTAGTGTTAGCCTTCTACATCACACACAATTTATTTTTGACGACATTGTGTTTCTTGAACACTGGGATTTTCAGAGTGATACACGAGTAAAGGCTTCACTTTAAAATCCCCAGTAGTATTACTACACAACATGAGAGTTAGCCTGTCTTTCATAGGCTTGTGTCCTGGCAGTGCCTTTTCCTCCTGAGTAATGTAGGTCCTGTTGGGCATTTTCTTCCAAAACAGGCCTGTTTCATCACAATTAACCCTTAAACTGTCCAAACGTAGATATACGTTTGTACGCGTACTGCTCCGAACGTAGATCAACGTTTTATTTTTCATTCCTTCAAATTTAGTGCAATTGGCCTGAGTCGCCTAGACATGAGAGAATGGGTCTGCGCCCTCAGTGTGCGCAGTATTAAAAAAATCTGGGACCACTTAGTACCTTGTGGGAGCACTAGTTCAATTGAGTGCCAGCTGGAGCAAATAATGTGGCAAACACCATGGATTCACTGATGTCATGTCGCATTAACACTCCCCTTATAAGAGGAAAGTAAAAATAGGTTCGATAAATACATGAGTGGCTGTGGGTGGGTGTGAGTTGGACCTGACTAGCTTGTGGTCTGATGCTGTGCTCCTTCCTTCAGAGGATGTGACCTGACTAGGTGGGTCATTGGTCTAAGCTGGGGGGTGACATGGACTTGCCTTGCATGGGCCAGTAGGCCTTCAGCAGTGTTCCTTCTTTTACGTTCTTATATATTCGGCAGGCTGGCTTTGGCTGTCTCTGGCTGTCTCTGTGTCTATATCTGTCTATATCTCTGTCTATATCTGTCTATATCTCTGTCTATATCTGTCTATATCTATCTGTCCTATATCTCTGTATCTGTCTATATCTGTCTATCTATATATATCTGTAATATCTCTCTCACATGTACACATAAGTACAGTTATTATACATAGTGTAAATTATTTAGGATAACCTAAAAATAAAGGCAAAGTCCTATACAATACTTGTATATATAAGACATAATACACATGACTGGCAAGTAATACGCATTGTCACATTGTCACTTCTGCATCGCGTATAATACCTGTTGGCTTACGAGCCGCACTCAGACTGAGACAAGCAGACGGAAAGACACACACACACACAGGCAGACGGAAAGATACACACAGGCAGACGGAAAGACAGATAAGCAGAGCTAGACAGACAGACAGATAGACAGTGGAAACAAGGAGAGGGTTCCCTGCTCCCATTCATCAATGTCATTGGGCTGTCAGTGTTATCTGACACTTGTCATAACACCATTCTTCAAGGAGTTTCATATACTCCAGGCACACACAGGCAGACAGAAAGACAGATAAGCAGAGCTAGACAGAGACACAGACAGATAGACAGATGGACAGATAGATAGACAGATACAGTGAAAACAAAGCGAGGGTTCCCTGCGCACATTCATTCATCAATGTCATTGGGCTGTCAGTGTTATCTGACACTTGTCATAACACCATTAGTCAAGGAGTTTCATATTATACTCCAGGCACACATAGGCAGGCAAACAAAGACAGATAAGCCGAGCTAGACAGATAGATAGAAACATAGATAGACAGATAGATAGACAGATAGACAGATAGATAGACAGATAGACAGATAGATAGAGAAACAGATAGACAGATAGATAGACAAACAGATAGATAGACAGATAGATAGACATAGATAGACAGATAGACAGATAGATAGACAGATAGACAGATAGATAGAGAAACAGATAGACAGATAGATAGACAAACAGATAGATAGACATAGGCAGGCAAACAAAGACAGATAAGCCGAGCTAGACAGATAGATAGAAACATAGATAGACAGATAGATAGACAGATAGACAGATAGACAGATAGATAGAGAAACAGATAGACAGATAGATAGACAAACAGATAGATAGACAGATAGACAGACAGATAGATAGACAGATAGATAGATAGACAGATAGATAGATAGACAGATAGACAGATAGATAGATAGACAGATATATAGATAGACAGATACAGACAGTGAAAACAAAGCAAGGGTTCCTGGCACACATTCATTCATCAATGTCACTGTCTTATCAGTAGTTATCTGACAATTGTCATAACACCATTCTTCAAGGAGTTTCATATATACTCCAGGATGTCTAAAACATTGCTGGGACCTATAAATACTTTGTATATATTTATAGACAATAGTAAATGACCAAGGCAGGTGAAATTGTTCACCTGTTGGTGTCATTGTGACTATTTGAGTAATATTTCAGTACCTAATATTAGTGTTAGAACAAAGATTGGCTATGAAATCACAAGAACTATTATAAATTGTAATTACCAGAACATAAAAATTGTATAAAATAAAATAAAAACTAGAAAAAAAGTATATCGGCATTACTCTGCAAGCGGCAGGACTTGTTGTTGCCGTCAGGTGAGCATCCAGCACCAACTTGTAGGGCTTATATCTCGGTAAGTACTGGCCCTAAAAAAATTTTTTTTAGCCTATCCTGTTTATAAAAATGCGCTCTTCATTTTTTTAAAAAAAAACGATTTTTTTTTTTTCAAAATATTCGGAGCAGTGCGCGAGTGAACGTAGATCTACGTGTGGACAGTTTAAGGGTTAAACACTTGTTGGGGTTTGAATTTTTCAGTCTCTATGTACCCCTTAAATTCACTCTACAAACTTTTCAGCAGCAAGTTTGTCTGAACTGGCTGCCTCACCATGCCTTTCAACACTGTGTATGCCACTATGTTTCTGACAAACCAGCCTTTGCTAGCCTTAAAATCACTCAAATCAGCACTGGTTCCAGGCATTTTCTTGACAAGATCTGCGTGCAACTGCCTTGCCTTTTCACAAATTATCACCATGGAAACACTATCACCCACTATCTGTTTTTCGTTGATCCACACCAACAACTTCTGAACCTCATCTACTGTTTGTGATCTATTTTTCGTTAACATATCAACACCTTTCGCAACATTAGCTTCCTTGATTTCTTTTCTCTTTGCCAGGATAGAGGTGATAGTTGATTTGTTCTTGCCGTACATCCTGGCAAGCTCCCCCACACGTACGCCACTCTCATATTTTTCAACTATTTCCTTCAATTTTATGGCACAGGGGTGCCACTAGGAAGTTTCTTTGGACCCATGATGGCTTATTTCACAGTGACAATTAACCCCTTGACTGTCGGAACCCTCAATCCTGAGTGCCATTCTGTTGTCGCAAAATATTCGAAAAAAAAAATTATTTTTTCTTATCAAAATGTTAAGATTATTTTTCTGATTGTTTTTATCCTAAAAACAGATTTTTGCCATCAATATTTACCGAGATATGGAGGTGTAAAGTTGGCAGAAAATGAGCCGCGTATGGCAACAGCGGCGAATGCCGCTCACTCAGTAAACATTTGTTTACTTCCATTCATAGATTTCTTGTTTTTTTCACTATTTTCTTTTTTTACGTAACTTATGTGGCCTGTGAGGCCAAGGTAAGGTGCAATGTATATACAGTGGTACCCCGACTTACGATATTTTTTCATTCCAGAATGCTGTTCAAGTGCCATTACCAAACAAATTTATCTCCATAAGAAATGATGTAAAATAGACTAGTCCTTTTAGACCCCCAAAATTACACTTACAAAAACATTTAAAAAAATAAACTTACATAAAAGGGTGTGTTTGGGGACCATCGTAAGTCGGGGTACCACTGTATATACATTCGTTGTATGCAACACAATAATAGCATAAACATTAGTATCTTTATATTGTTTACAAAACTTGTTTACACAAACGAACAATACAAAAAAAATCTTTATTACTATTGTTGTATAATATATATACAAATGTACAGTCACTGGACATGTTCATAATAGTTCTGCAGCTTGTGGAACTCTTTGAAACATGCACAGTGGTGTTTTACATTCCTCACACATAAAACGAATGTCTCTGCATTTTTGTGGGTGTTTTTTTGTATATGCACAGACAAAGCATCTCTTCTGAGCAGTTTTCTTCAAAATAGTAGCAAGCAGTTGTGTTAGGTAGTTATCCTAGGTTGATGGTCGTCTGGGTCGTCATTCCTTCCTTCCTTCCTACATTCCTTCTTCCTTCCTTCCTTCCTTCCTTCCTTCCTTCCTTCCTTCCTTCCTACCTACCTACCTACCTACCTACCTACCTACCTACCTACCTACCTACCTACCTACCTACCTACCTACCTACCTACCTACCTACCTACCTACCTACCTACCTACCTTCCTTCCTTACTACCTTTCATCTCGTCCTTCCTTTCTTCCTTCTGGTTTCTATAAATACACACATAGTCACTGGACACGTGCCTAGAACTGCTATAAGCTTCTGGAAGCTGTTTGTTGTGTCTGGGTCATCATTCCGACCTTCCTTCCTTCCTACATTCCTTTCATCTCGTCCTTCCTTCTTGTTTCTATATATACGCATATATAATCACTGGACACTTCATAGAATTGCTATTAGCTTCTGGAAGCTGGTTGTTGTTTCTGGGTCGTCATTCCTGCCTTCCTTCCTTTCTTCCTTCCTTCCTTCCTTCCTTCCTACATGCCTTCCTACATTCCTTCCTTCCTACATTCCTACCTACCTACCTTCCTTCCTCTCTTTCATCTCCTTCCTTCCTTCCTTCTAGTTTCTATATATACGCATATATAGTCACTGGACACTTTATAGAACTGATATTAGGCTTCTGGAAGCTGGTTGTTGTGAGTGTGTGGACTTGTAAATATGCTGAGTCAGGGTGCGGCTGCTGTCAAAATGACATATTATACCATCACTCACCACCCTCTGCCTGTCAACACTCATGGGGTCCCATGCTCCTCTTCCCCACAGTCCTTCCTACCTACTTACTTACCTAATTACATACCTACTTATGTACCTACTTACGTACCTCTTATGTACCTACTTATGTACCTACTTACGTCCTACTTATGTACCTACTTACCTACCTCTCTGCTTCACCTACTTACCACCACTTACCTACTTGCTTACCTACTTGCTTACCTACTTACCTACCTACTTACCTAATTGCTTTCCTATTTACTTGCCTACCTACTTACTTACCAACCTATTTCTATTGTTCTATAATATATACATATACACATATAATGACTGGACACTTTCCATCAACTTCCCTTAGTGCTTGAAGTGTGTGGACTTCCTCTCATCTTCTTTCTTTCTTCTTTTGTTCTTTCTTTCCTCTCATCTCTCCTTCCTTTCTTTCTTTCCTCTTTCCTTCCTTCCATTCCTCCTTCCTTCTTTCCTTCCTTTCATCTCTTCTTTCCTTCCTTCCTTCCTCTCATCTCTTCCTTCCTTACTTTCTTTCTTTTTTCCTTCCTTCCTTCTGGTATCCTGGGCATTGCTTTCGGTCACAAACTCCTCAAAACCATGAAATTCATCTTCAGAGACACTTCCATCTGTGTTAGAGCTATCATTGAGGAAGAAAATAGTCCCAGATGCGCCGGGGAGTCAGATAATTCTTACCGCTAGGCATGCTGAACAAGGACTACTGAAATGGCGTTCCCACAATGCACCACTGGCTGCCCGATTTTTTTTATACTGCGCACACAGACCCATTCTCTCACATGTAGGCCTACCAGCTTTCTCCTGTTTGATTTGAGGCCGCTAGAATTTAGGCGTATAGATACGTCCGAAACAGTGGCTCGTAAGACGTATATATACGACCGAAACAGTCAAAGGGTTAATGAAGAAGCACTGAATTTATTGTGAAATGTTTGGATGAGCACTCCGGGTAATATTCACTCAATGGTAAACAAAGCTAGACTGGCTCACGACGCCTGAGCGGGGAGGCGCGCAAGCGCAGGCAGGCGGACAGGTCTGGTATGTGGGCTGAAACTTGGGGAAACGGCCGATAGTCGGGCTAAAATTGTGCCGAAAAAAGCAACCGAAACACGAGTCGGCCGATACTTAGGGTAGACGATACTCGGGGGTCCACTGTATGTACAGTAGACCTTCATTTAGCACGGTAGTTACGGTCCTGAAAACATCGTGTTAGGTAAAATCGTGTTAGATAATTAGAAGAACTTATGGGGAAAATAGGGTTATGTTACTGGGAGTCCCCAAAAAGCCAAACAAGTTTTTTTTAGACCAACAGATCTTGCAAAAATTGAAGGCGAATATGTAATTGTAGTTCATTGTCGTGATATATTACTGCTTAAGACTACAAATGCAATAGAAATAATAGTATTTCTTACCTTAAATTGTGGATGATTGTAAAGAGAGGGGAGAGTTATGCTGTGGCCCTACTGGGCTGAGGTGGATGGTAGAGGTTCTGGTACTGAAGTCGATGGTTGTACTATAGTGTCTAACTTTAAGTCATTCAGTCAGTCAAGTGATTAAGTAAGTCAGGCAAGTGATTCAGTAAGTCAGGCAAGTGATTCAGTAAGTCAGTCAAGTGATTCAGTAAGTCAGTCAAGTGATTGATTCAGTAAGTCAGTCAAGTGATTGATTCAGTAAGTCAGTCAAGTGATTTATTCAGTAAGTCAGTCAAGTGATTTATTCAGCAAGTCAGTCAAGTGATTGATTCAGTAAGTCAGTCAAGTGATTGATTCAGTAAGTCAGTCAAGTGATTGATTCAGTAAGTCAGTCAAGTGATTGATTCAGTAAGTCAGTCAAGTGATTGATTCAGTAAGTCAGTCAAGTGATTGATTCAGTAAGTCAGTCAAGTGATTGATTCAGTAAGTCAGTCAAGTGATTGATTCAGTAAGTCAGTCAAGTGATTGATTCAGTAAGTCAGTCAAGTGATTGATTCAGTAAGTCAGTCAAGTGATTGATTCAGTAAGTCAGTCAAGTGATTGATTCAGTAAGTCAGTCAAGTGATTGATTCAGTAAGTCAGTCAAGTGATTGATTCAGTAAGTCAGTCAAGTGATTGATTCAGTAAGTCAGTCAAGTGATTGATTCAGTAAGTCAGTCAAGTGATTGATTCAGTAAGTCAGTCAAGTGATTCAGTCAAGTCAGTGAGTCATTCAGTCAAGTCAGTGAGTCATTCAGTCAAATCAGTAAGTCATTCAGTCAAGTCAGTCAGTCAGACTTATGTTTACCTCTTTTTATGTGTATAAAGATTTATCAAAATTCAATGAAAATGATAAAATGTATGTAAATAAACACAGCAAGCTTCCCGATTATTGTTGTTGTCCTGTACACGTATGAAACAAACTGAACGCTGGGATGGATGCGTGGGTGGTGAGAGTGGCTGGGGATAGCAGTAGGACTCCCCCACTGACTCAATGGTTTAACCCACCGCAGGCGACCGCGCTCTCCAATTTTTTTTCCCCTCCAGCGAATCGCGTAATATAAGGTTTACATCGTGTTAGATAAAAATGTGCCGCAGTTCTACAATCGCGTAATACCCAAAACGCGCAGCATAAAGTCGTGCTAAATGAGGGTCTACTGTATTTTTATCTGTTCAGGAACTTTGTCATCAACGAGTCTTTGACCTTTTTTAAAAGTAGACTGCCATTCAAGCAATATATACCATGCAAGAAGAAATACTTTGGTATCAAGCTCTTCATGTTGTGTGATTTTGAAACTGGCCTGGTATTGGATCTGGTTGTGTATACAGGAAGAAAAACACTGAAAGATACCAGGAAGTTATTGAGTATCTCAGGTAATGTGGTGAGAATAATAATGGAACTATATCTTGATTAGGGGCATACACTATACAGTGGACCCCCGAGTAATGAAAAAACTTCATTCCAGAAGCCTGCTCAAGTGCCATTACCGAACGAATTTACTCCCTTAAGGAATAATATCACGTAGGTTAGTCTATTTCAGAAACCCAAAAATACACTTCCACAAGCACTTACAATATTATACTTACATAATTGTACGATTTCCGGGGTGTTCGTTACTCGGGGGTCCACTGTACATGGATAGCTGGTGCACAAGCCCCTTACTCAATGATTTCCTCCATGTGAACATGACAGATGTGTGTAATCCAATGCACAGAACATGTAAGCATGAACATGACAGATGTGTGTCATACACTGCATAGAACTTGTAAATATATGCCCAGGTCCAATGCTGGCATTGGTACCAGTGAATGGCGTTTTATGCCAATGACATCATGGCATTTTGCTGGCATGAAAAATGTGATGTGACATTGTTGACATTGAGTCACCAACATGAAATGCAAGACACGGGAAAATGAAGAAAGACGTCAATGAACCCATTCTGAGACCAGTTGCTATCATGGATTACACTGCCAGCATGAGTTTGGTGGAGAAATATGACATGTTGGTTAGGTTTGCTGACTGTGTCCACAAGGTGCCTTGTGGCCTGGTAGCAAAAGCTCTCGTTCACACGGTGAGGGTCCGGGTTCGATTCCCGGCGAAGGGGTGGAAACATTGGACATATTTCCTTACACCGATTGTCTATGTTCACCATCAGTAAAATGGGTACCTGAGTGTTAGTCGACTGGTGTGGGTCGCATCCTGGGACAAAACTGACCTAATTTGCCCAAAATGCTCTGCATAACAAGGGGCTTTCTATATAGTAGTACATATGTTATTGATGTCAGCTAGACCTGTATACCTTGTACATGTACCTGTACTAAATAAAGATATTATTATTATTATTATTATTATTATTATTATTATTATTATTATTATTATAAGGGTTACAAGTGGTACATGAAACTGCTTTCATCTTGTGGACATTACAGTGTTCAATGCCTGGGCCAGTAACACCTTATCCTGTATAAGTTGCTAAAAGGACAAATTAGAAATTTTAAAGGTGGGTTGTTTGTACAGGGTGTAGTATGGCGTGAAGTAAGAATTGACTGAGAATATAATGAATGAAAAGAAGCTGGATGTTCTAGCTCTTAAGCTAAACAGGCTAAAGTGGGTGGGAGAATTTCAGTGGGAGGTAAAAATGGGATTAAGTCAAGTGTATCTGAGAGAATCAGAGCAAAGGAAGAGCATTAGTTATATTTATTGATCAGTTATGGGAAGAACAAGAGGGAATTTTTTATTTTTTTATTATTAACACATCGGCCGATTCCCACCAAGGCAGGGTGGCCCGAAAAAGAAAAACTTTCATCATCATTCACTCCATCACTGTCTTGCCAGAAGGGTGCTTTACACTACAGTTATAAAACTGCAACATTAACACCCCTCCTTCAGAGTGCCGGCACTGTACTTCCCATCTCCAGAACTCAAGTCCGGCCTGCCGGTTTCCCTGAATCCCTTCATAAATGTTACTTTGCTCACACTCCAACAGCACGTCAAGTATTAAAAACCATATGCCTCCATTCACTCCTATCAAATACGCTCACACATGCTTGCTGGAAGTCCAAGCCCTCGCACACAAAACTTCCTTTACCCCTCCCTCCAACCTTTCCTAGGCCGACCCCTACCCCGCCTTCCCTCCACTACAGATTTATACACTCTCGAAGTCACTCTGTCTCGTTCCATTCTCTCTACATGTCCAAACCACCTCAACAACCCCTCCTCAGCTCTCTGAACAATCGTTTTGGCAATCCCGCACCTCCTCCTAACTTCCAAACTCCGAATTCTCTGCATTATATTCACACCACACATTGACCTCAGACATGACATCTCCACTGCCTCCAGCCTTCTCCTCGTTGCAACATTCATCACCCATGCTTCACACCCATATAAGAGCGTTGGTATAACTATACTCTCATACATTCCCTCTTTACTTCCATGGACAAGGTTCTTTGTCTCCACAGACTCCAAGTGCTCCACTCACCCTTTTCCCCTCATCAATTCTATGATTCACCTCATCCTTCATAGACCCATCCGCCGACATGTCCACTCCCAAATATCTGAATACATTCACCTCCTCCATACTCTCTCCCTCCAATCTGATATCCAATCTTTCGTCACCTATTCTTTTTGTTATCCTCATCACCTTACTCTTTCCTATATTCACTTTCAATTTTCTTCTTTTACACACCCTACCAAATTCATCCACCAACCTCTGCAGCTTCTCTTCAGAATCTCCCAAAAGCACAGTGTCATCAGCAAAAGCAACTGTGACAACTCCCACTTTGTATTTGCTTCTTTATCTTTTAGCCCAACACCTCTTGCCAAGACCCTCGCATTCACTTCTCTTACAACCCCATCTATAAATATATTGAACAACCACGGTGACATCACACATCCTTGTCTAAGGCCCACTTTTACTGGAAATAGTCCCCTTCCCTCCTACACACTCTAACCTGAGCCTCACTATCCTCATAAAAACTCTTCACTGCTTTCAGTAACCTTCCTCCTATTCCATACACCTGCAACATCTGCCACATTGCCCCCTATCTACCCTATCATACGCCTTTTCCAAATCCATAAATGCCACAAAAACATCTTTACCCTTATCCAAATACTGTTCACCTATATGTTTCACTGTAAACACTTGGTCTACACACCCCTACCTTTCCTAAAGCCCCTTGTTCATCTGCTATCCTGCTTTCTGTTTTACTCTTAATTCTTTCAATAATAACTCTAGCATACACTTTACCAGGTACACTCAACAGACTTATTCCCTAAAATTTTTTGCACTCTCTTTTGTCCCCTTTGCCTTTATACAAAGGAACAATACACGCTCTCTGCCAATCCCTAGGTACCTTACCCTCTTCCATACATTTATTAAATAATAGCACCAACCACTCCAAAATTATATCCCCACCTGCTTTTAACATTTCTATCTTTATCCCATCAATCCCAGCTGCCTTACCCCTTTCATTCTACCCACTGCCTCACGAACTTCCCCTACACCCACAACTGGCTCTTCCACACTCCTACAAGATGTTATTCCTCCTTGCCCTACACACGAAATCACAGCTTCCTGTCTTCATCAACATTTAACAAATCCTCAAAATATTCTCTCCATCTTCCCGATACCTCTAACTCTCCATTTAATAACTCTTCTCTCCTATTTTTAACTGTCAAATCCATTTGTTCTCTAGGCTTCCTCAACTTATTAATCTCATTCCAAAACTTTTTCTTATTTTCAACAAAATTTGCTGATAACATCTCACCCACTCTCTCATCTGCTCTCTTTTACATTGCTTCACCACTCTTTAACCTCTCTTTTTCTCTCCATATACTCTTCCCTCCTTGCATCACTTCTACTTTGTAAAAACCTCTCATATGCTAACTTTTTCTCCTTACTACTCTCTTTACATCATCATTCCACCAATCGCTCCTCTTCCCTCCTGCACCCACTCGCCTGTAACCACAAACTTCTGCTGAACACTCTAACACTACATTTTTAAATCTACCCCATACATTTTCGACCCCATTGCCTACACTCTCACTAGCCCATCTATCCTCCAATAGTTGTTTATATCTTACCCTAACTGCCTCCTCTTTTAGTTTATAAACCTTCACCTCTCTTTTACTTACTGATTCTATTTTCCTTGTATCCCATCTACCTTTACTCCCACTGTAGCTATAACTAAAAAGTGATCTGATATATCTGTAGCCCCTCTATAAACATGTACATCCTGAAGTCTACTCAACAGTCTTTTATCTACCAATACATAGTCCAACAAACTACTGTCATTACGCCCTACATCATATCTTGTATACTTATTTATCCTCTTTTTCTTAAAATATGTATTACCTATAACTAAACCCTTTCTATACAAAGTTCAATCAAAGGGCTCCCATTATCATTTACACCTGGCACCCCAAACTTACCTACTACACCCTCTCTGCATGTTTCTCCCACTTTAGCATTTAGGTCCCCTACCACAATTACTCTCTCATTTGGTTCAAAAGTTCCTATACATTCGCTTAACATCTCCCAAAATCTCTCTCTCTCTCTACACTCCTCTCTTCTCCAGGTGCATACACGCTATTATGACCCACTTTTCGCATCCGACCCTTATTTTAATCCACATAATCCTTGAATTTACACATTTATATTCCCTCTTTTCCTTCCATAACTGATCCTTCAACATTATTGCTACCCTTCCTTAGCTCTAACTCTCTCAGATACTCCTGACTTAATCCCATTTATTTCTCCCACTGAAACTCGCCTACCCCCTTCAGCTTTGTTTCGCTTAGGGCCAGGACATCCAACTTCTTTTCATTCATAACATCGGCAATCATCTCTTTCTTATCATCCGCACTACATCCACGCACATTCAGACACCCCAATTTTATAAAGTTTTTCTTCTTCTCGTTTTAGTAGATTTGTACAGGAGAAGGGGTTACTAGCCCATTGCTCCCGGCATCTTAGTCGCCTCATACGACACGCATGGCTTACGGAGGAAAGATTCTTTTCCACTTCCCCATGGACAATAGAGAAAATAAAAAGAACAAGAGCTATTAAGAAAAAGAAGAAAAACCTAGATGTGTGTATGTATATATATGCATGTGTATGCCAGTGTAGTGTGACCTAAAGTGTAAGTAGAAGTAGCTAGATATACCTGTTATCCAGCGTGTTTATGAGACAGAAAAAAGACACCAGCAATCCTACCATCATGTAAAACAGTTTCAGGTTTCTGTTTCACAGTCACCTGGCAGGGAATATGAGTGTATAAATTCAAGAATTATGCAGATTAAAATGAGAGTGGGATGTGAGAAGTGGGTAATAGAAAGTGCTTATGTGGTTGGGGAAGAGAGGCATGTAGAGGAGGGAGATTTTAGGAGGTGTTGACAAAGTGTTTAGGAAGTTTTGAATGAAGTGAGAAAGTAACTGTTGTGGGGGACCTAAATGTTAAAGTAGGAGAAAATGTTGTAGAGGATACAGTAGGTAAGTTTGGAGTGCCAGGCATCAATGATAATGGGAGCCTTTAATTTACCTATATATATATCAAGAGGTTTGATAATAGGTAATATGTATTTTAAAGAAAAGAGAATAAATAGGTGTACGAGATATGATATAGGGCATGATGATAGCAGTTTGTTGGAGCATATATTAGTAGATAAAAGATTGATGGAGAAACAGACTCGACTAGCTACCAGACTGTTGGTTCGAATCCCAATCACTCCATTGTTTTGTTGTATTCATTTAATTACCAATTTCCAGCACATTTCCTGTTGTGACCCCTGAACAAGATAATTGGGTCAAATGGTTGACGGACCATTTGGGTACTGCATGTCCAGTATTTTACTGGGCTGCAGCGCCCGGTGAGACGTCACGATAGTTTATGCCAGGGAGGGAAGCCTGACAAGAGGCAGTATGATCAACGACTTGACTGAGTAACGTGGTATCAGTCTGCCTTACTACAGTAGACCGTCATTTAGCACGAGATTATGTTACATGTTACGGGTATTGCACAATTGAAGAATTGCGGCACATTATTATCTAACACAACGTAAGAATGATATTACACGGTTCACGGGAGTGGAAAATCTTTTGAACGCACGGTAGCCCGCGGTGGGTTAAACCATTGAGTCAGTGGGGGTCCTACTGAGGGTAGCTATGAGCCACATCAAGTGCTTAATGCTGACGAGAGAAGTGTTTTCTGGAAGAAAATGCCAACACGAACTTATATCAGTCAGCAAGAGAAAAGTCCACCAGGCTTCAAGTCAGTAAAGGATCGCTTCATATTGCTTCTTTTTGGTAATGCATCAGGTGATTTCAAGTGTAAGCCCAATCCTCGTGCTTAGAGGAAAAGGTAATTTGTTTTTCCTTCCCGCAAACTGTAACTTTATTCAGATACACGGGTCCAGGAGCTGAGTATCGACCCCTGCAACCACAATTAGGTAAGTACAGTTACATTGATTATCATACATAGCAGCATATGTGTAGAGAACCTAGGATAACCCAAAAAAAGTCAGACAGGAAATAAGTCACTGACTTTTTTGGGTTATCCTAGGTTCTCTACACATACAGTGGACCCCCGAGTTTCGTAAAAACTTCACTCCTGAAGTCTGCTCAAGTGCCATTACCGAACGAATTTACTCCCTTAAGGAAAAATTTCACGTAGGTTAGTCTATTTCAGACCCCCAAAATACACTTCCACAAGAACTTACAAAATTATACTTACATAATTGCACGATTTCCGGGGTATTCGTTAACCGAGGGTCCACTGTATGCTGCTATGTATGATAATCTTCGTAACTGTATCTGTGTATACCTGAATAAACTTACTTACAGTTTGCGGGAAGGAAAAACAAATAACCATTCCCACAAGCAGCCTTGTTGTTGTTCAGCGGACACCACCCGCCTTCCCCAGCCACCCTGGACCCCACCATCCCAGCATTCGTACGTATTTCATACGCGTCAAAAAAAAGTCTTCTGAGAGAGTGAATTGTGTTTTGATCTTTAAATTAATATATCTTGTATCTGCCAAGCAATCAAAGTGTTGCTCAAAGTGGCAAGAAAATGTATAAGCATTTAAGTCTTAGAATTAACGAAGAAAAGATATTAGACAAGACATAACCGTGGCTGTAATGAAGTGTTACTTTGTACACATAAAAGAGGTAAACATAAGTTTGTGTGACTGACTGACTTACTGACTTGACTGACTGACTTACTGACTTGACTGACTGACTTGACTGACTGACTTACTAAATGACACTGATGACTGACTGACTGACTTGACTGACTGACTGACTTACTGACTTGACTGACTGACTGACTGACTTACTTGACTGACTTACTGAATGACTTACTTACTGAATGACTTACTGACTGAGTGACTTGACTGACTTACTGACTGAATGACTTGATTGACTTACTGACTGAATGACTTGACTGACTGAATGACTGAATGACTTGACTGACTTACTGACTGAATGACTTGACTGACTGAATGACTTGACTGACTGAATGACTTGACTGACTGAATGACTTGACTGACTGAATGACTTGACTAACTGAATGACTTGACTGACTGAATGACTGAATGACTTGACTGACTTACTGACTGAATGACTTACTGACTGACTGACTGACTTACTGACTGAATGACTTGACTGACTGAATGACTTACTGAATGACTTGACTGACTTACTGACTGAATGACTTGACTGACTTACTGACTGAATGACTTGACTGACTTACTGACTGAATGACTTGACTGACTTACTGACTGAATGACTTGACTGACTGAATGACTTGACTGACTTACTGAATGAATGACTTGACTGACTTACTGACAGAATGACTTGACTGACTTACTGACTGAATGACTTGACTGACTGACTGACTGACTTACTGACTGACTGACTTTCTGACTGACTGACTTGACTGACTTATTGACTGAATGACTTGACTGACTGAATGACTTGACTGACTTACTGACTGAATGACTTGACTGACTGAATGACTTGACTGACTGAATGACATGACTGACAAACTGACTGAATGACTTGACTGACTTACTGACTGAATGACTTGACTGACTTACTGACTGAATGACTTGACTTACTGAATGACTTGACTTGACTTACTGACTGAATGACTTGACTGACTTACTGACTAAATGACTTGACTGACTTACTGAATGACTTAAAGTTAGACACTCAGTACAACCATCGATTTAGTACCAGAACCTCTACCATCCACCTCAGCCCAGTAGGGCCACAGCATAACTCTCCACTCTCTTCACAATCATCCACAAACACCAGCACCCACAATTTAAGGTAAATGCTATTATTTCTGTTACATTTGTAGTTTTAAGCAGTAAAAACAATAATACATCACGATAATGAACTACAAGTACATATTCACTTTTATTTTGTAAGATCTGTTGGTCTAAAAAAACTTGTTTTGCTTTTGGGACTTCCAGGAACGTAACCCTATTTTTCCCATAAGTTCTGTTAATTATTTAACATGAAATTATCTAACACAACTTTTCAGGAACGTAACTATCGTGCTAAATGACGGTCTACTGTACTCGGTTATTTGCAGTAGTATGGTTTACATCGAGCTGTGGAGATTGCCTTGCTATACCCAGCTACCATACTGGACTTAGTTTGCTGGCTTTGGTGGCCGCACGACGACCCATGCAGTGACTATGGCTCGTACATGTCACGTGAGACATGCAACTTGTTTGGCATGGAGATTGAACCAGCGGAAAGGGCACGACGGGCACTGTAACATAGAGACATGGGTGTCGGTGATGACACGGTTGCGAGGGCGTGTCGTGGAACACAGGCAAGGGTGTCCGTGATGACACGGTAGCGAGTGCGTGTCGTGGGACACAGGCAAGGGTGTCTTTGACACAGAAGCGAATGTGTGTTACAGCAGGAAGGGTGTCCTTGACACAGGATTACACAAGTGTAAGACATTGGGGCATTGTATTGTGACAGTTGTGACATGTGGTAATGTCTTGTGACATATGGTAATGTCTTGTGACATATGGTAATGTCTTGTGACATATGGTAATGTCTTGTGACATATGGTAATGTCTTGTGACATATGGTAATGTCTTGTAACATATGGTAATGTCTTGTGACATATGGTAATGTCTTGTGACATATGGTAATGTCTTAAGAACATAAGAAAGAAGGAACACTGCAGCAGGCCTACTGGCCCATGCGAGGCAGGTCCAAATCTCCAACGGCTTAAGCCAATGCCCCGACCCAGCCAGGTCAGGTTACATTCACTTAAGGAAGGAGCACTGCATCTGACCTAGTAGCACAACCTAGTCAGGACCAATTCACACCCAACCGCACCCACTCATATAATTGTCCAGCCGACCACCTGGTCAGGTCACTTCCACTTAAGGAATTAGTACAGGTCAGGTTACATTCACTTAAGGAAGGAGCACTGCATCTGACCTAGTACAAGCTCACACCCATCCACACCCACTCATGTATTTATCTAACCTATTTTTAAAACTACACAACGTCTTAGCATCTATGACGGTACTCGGAGTTTGTTCACTCATCCACAACTCTATTACCAAACCAGTGCTTTCCTATATCCTTCCTGAATCTGAACTTTTCCAACTTGAAACCATTGCTGCGAGTCCTGTCTTGGTTGGATATTTTCAGCACGCTATTTACATCCCTTTGTTTATTCCTGTTTTCCATTTGTACACCTCAATCATATCCCCCTAATTCTACGCCTTGTGACAGTCTTGTGACATATGGTAATGTCTTGTGACATATGGTAATGTCTTGTGACATATGGTAATGTCTTGTGACATATGGTAATGTCTTGTGACACCGAGTTGTGGTGTCTTGTGTCACGTGTCTTGTAACAGGTATGTGATGTCTGTTACATTGAGTTGTGGTGTCGTGTGACACTGAGTTTATAAGAGTTGTTCAATTAACAATGTGATATTATTGTTACCATAGTACAAATATTACGCTTATGTACAAAGATCATGCTTTGCTTTTATATGTTGTACAGAGATTCTACTATAGTTATATAAAGTTTTACTAGTAAAAGAAATATATATATTTATAAATTAATGTCTATTTATTTTAATACCCCGGACAAAAACCTTTATTATATTGTTACGGTATTGCAGTGTTGGTTATGAGAGCAGTATCCCTAAGAGTAACAGGCCGAGTAATCGGGTTTGCCATAGCTCGTAACTAATATTGTAATATTTCCTCTGGTATGAAGATTAATACATGAAACATCTTGCAGACTACATAGTAATGTGTATCAATACCTTGCAGGTGCAAAATTGCCGTTGTAGCTGATGGCATCAACACTTTCTTCTGCCCGTCGTCGCTACCGCTGGAGGATCTCACATACTTGAACCCAGAAAATTTCACTATCTATCAGGCATTCATGCAATTATTCAATAATAATTGGGTAAGGTCTTAAGAACTTTTTTCTGCTTTTTTTGCATTTTAGCTCTCCTTGAGTTGTCAATGTTTCATCTCCAGTGTTTCATTTAGTGTTTCATCTCCAGTATTTCATTTAGTGTTTCATCTCCAGTATTTCATCTAGAGTATTTCATCTCCAGTGTTTCGTCTCCAGTGTTTCGTCTCCAGTATTTCATCTACAGTGTTTTATCTCCAGTGTTTTGTGTCCTGTGTTCCATCTTCAGTTAGTTGGAGAGTTGTCAATTTTTTTACACTGGCATTCCTCACCAAGGTAGAGTGACCCAAAGAAGATATTTACCGTCATTCGTTCAGTAGTTGTCTTATGAGATGTGTACGAACATCACAGTTAATATATGTATTTTTATTTTGATTGAGGTGGTATTCACAACTAACTCCCAAACTGAAGAGTAATCTTAGTGATATTTTGCTCTGTTCTGAGCCATTATCATGTTATGACAGAGGGGAATGGGGAGTGGAGTAAGAAGTCAGATCAAGTGAAGAAGTAAGGTGCTAGCAGAGGTCAGGTCAGGTAAGGTGATAGCAGAGGTCAGCTCAGGTGATAGCAGAGGTCGGGTCAGGTAAGATGATAGCAGAGGTCAGCTGAGGTAAAGTGATAGCAGAGGTCAGCTGAGGTAAAGTGATAGCAGAGGTCAGCTGAGGTAAAGTGATAGCAGAGGTCAGCTGAGGTAAAGTGATAGCAGAGGTCAGCTGAGGTAAAGTGATAGCAGAGGTCAGCTGAGATAAGGTGATAGCAGTGGTCAGCTGAGGTAAGTGATAGCAGAGGTTAGCTGAGGTAAGGTGATAGCAGAGGTTAGCTGAGGTAAAGTGATAGCAGAGGTCAGCTGAGGTAAGGTGATAGCAGAAGCTAGCTGAGGTAAAGTGCTTATTCATATGTCTTTGTAATTGTCTTCTTAAACTTTATTAAACTCATGCAGTTCATCAATATCTCTTCAGAATATTTCAAGAGTAAATATTGTTCCATTTGTAAAATTGTAATAAATACTGGTCAGTGGTTCAAGCAGACCCAGAAGTAGAACAAAGAAACAGAGGTTAAGAGTAATACTGTATGTATCAGCTTAGAACTATGCCTTCTGTTACGATCAGGGCCTCATTTATTAGCCTGTTTTGCCCCGTCGTAACAAGTTATTTAATTAAGCTTTGATTGTTTCATCGTTAGAGAAAATCATTATAGTATTA
>WNWK01005193.1:61706-86086 GCA_009830355.1 Cherax destructor | reverse complement strand
TGGGGCATTGTATTGTGACAGTTGTGACATGTGGTAATGTCTTGTGACATATGGTAATGTCTTGTGACATATGGTAATGTCTTGTGACATATGGTAATGTCTTGTGACATATGGTAATGTCTTGTGACATATGGTAATGTCTTGTAACATATGGTAATGTCTTGTGACATATGGTAATGTCTTGTGACATATGGTAATGTCTTAAGAACATAAGAAGAAGGAACACTGCAGCAGGCCTACTGGCCCATGCGAGGCAGGTCCAAATCTCCAACGGCTTAAGCCAATGCCCCGACCCAGCCAGGTCAGGTTACATTCACTTAAGGAAGGAGCACTGCATCTGACCTAGTAGCACAACCTAGTCAGGACCAATTCACACCCAACCGCACCCACTCATATAATTGTCCAGCCGACCACCTGGTCAGGTCACTTCCACTTAAGGAATTAGTACAGGTCAGGTTACATTCACTTAAGGAAGGAGCACTGCATCTGACCTAGTACAAGCTCACACCCATCCACACCCACTCATGTATTTATCTAACCTATTTTAAAACTACACAACGTCTTAGCATCTATGACGGTACTGGGAGTTTGTTCCACTCATCCACAACTCTATTACCAAACCAGTGCTTTCCTATATCCTTCCTGAATCTGAACTTTTCCAACTTGAAACCATTGCTCGAGTCCTGTCTTGGTTGGATATTTTCAGCACGCTATTTACATCCCTTTGTTTATTCCTGTTTTCCATTTGTACACCTCAATCATATCCCCCTAATTCTACGCCTTGTGACAGTCTTGTGACATATGGTAATGTCTTGTGACATATGGTAATGTCTTGTGACATATGGTAATGTCTTGTGACATATGGTAATGTCTTGTGACACCGAGTTGTGGTGTCTTGTGTCACGTGTCTTGTAACAGGTATGTGATGTCTGTTACATTGAGTTGTGGTGTCGGTGACACTGAGTTTATAAGAGTTGTTCAATTAACAATGTGATATTATTGTTACCATAGTACAAATATTACGCTTATGTACAAAGATCATGCTTTGCTTTTATATGTTGTACAGAGATTCTACTATAGTTATATAAAGTTTTACTAGTAAAAGAAATATATATATTTATAAATTAATGTCTATTTATTTTAATACCCGGACAAAAACCTTTATTATATTGTTACGGTATTGCAGTGTTGGTTATGAGAGCAGTATCCCTAAGAGTAACAGGCCGAGTAATCGGGTTTGCCATAGCTCGTGAACTAATATTGTAATATTTCCTCTGGTATGAAGATTAATACATGAAACATCTTGCAGACTACATAGTAATGTGTATCAATACCTTGCAGGTGCAAAATTGCCGTTGTAGCTGATGGCATCAACACTTTCTTCTGCCCGTCGTCGCTACCGTTTGGAGGATCTCACATACTTGAACCCAGAAAATTTCACTATCTATCAGGCATTCATGCAATTATTCAATAATAATTGGGTAAGGTCTTAAGAACTTTTTCTGCTTTTTTGCATTTTAGCTCTCCTTGAGTTGTCAATGTTTCATCTCCAGTGTTTCATTTAGTGTTTCATCTCCAGTATTTCATTTAGTGTTTCATCTCCAGTATTTCATCTAGAGTATTTCATCTCCAGTGTTTCGTCTCCAGTGTTTCGTCTCCAGTATTTCATCTACAGTGTTTTATCTCCAGTGTTTTGTGTCCTGTGTTCCATCTTCAGTTAGTTGGAGAGTTGTCAATTTTTTTACACTGGCATTCCTCACCAAGGTAGAGTGACCCAAAGAAGATATTTACCGTCATTCGTTCAGTAGTTGTCTTATGAGATGTGTACGAACATCACAGTTAATATATGTATTTTTATTTTGATTGAGGTGGTATTCACAACTAACTCCCAAACTGAAGAGTAATCTTAGTGATATTTTGCTCTGTTCTGAGCCATTATCATGTTATGACAGAGAGGAATGGGGAGTGGAGTAAGAAGTCAGATCAAGTGAAGAAGTAAGGTGCTAGCAGAGGTCAGGTCAGGTAGGTGATAGCAGAGGTCAGCTCAGGTGATAGCAGAGGTCGGGTCAGGTAAGATGATAGCAGAGGTCAGCTGAGGTAAAGTGATAGCAGAGGTCAGCTGAGGTAAAGTGATAGCAGAGGTCAGCTGAGGTAAAGTGATAGCAGAGGTCAGCTGAGGTAAAGTGATAGCAGAGGTCAGCTGAGGTAAAGTGATAGCAGAGGTCAGCTGAGATAAGGTGATAGCAGTGGTCAGCTGAGGTAAGTGATAGCAGAGGTTAGCTGAGGTAAGGTGATAGCAGAGGTTAGCTGAGGTAAAGTGATAGCAGAGGTCAGCTGAGGTAAGGTGATAGCAGAAGCTAGCTGAGGTAAAGTGCTTATTCATATGTCTTTGTAATTGTCTTCTTAAACTTTATTAAACTCATGCAGTTCATCAATATCTCTTCAGAATATTTCAAGAGTAAATATTGTTCCATTTGTAAAATTGTAATAAATACTGGTCAGTGGTTCAAGCAGACCCAGAAGTAGAACAAAGAAACAGAGGTTAAGAGTAATACTGTATGTATCAGCTTAGAACTAATGCCTTCTGTTACGATCAGGGCCTCATTTATTAGCCTGTTTTGCCCCGTCGTAACAAGTTATTTAATTAAGCTTTGATTGTTTCATCGTTAGAGAAAATCATTATAGTATTAGGGTAATTTTTAGGAGATTGACCCAAGCAAGTAAAATTTGAGAAATTTAATATAAAAGAATTCATATAATTATTCAGTGTATGGTATAAAGTTATCTCTATCATGATAAACTTTATTCGAAAACAGTCGACATATGACTTTACTTGTTTCTGTACAATAATCATACTCAATGACATGAGTTTTATACAAATAATATTTTACATAAACGTTTCGCAATAAAATAACTGAGACTATTGCCTTCATAAAGGCAGAGAAGTATAAAATATCAATTGAAACATCAAATACATTTTCTTGAGACAATAATTCAGAATACCGACCAAAGCTCGGCTAATACAAGCTATCACCGTAAGTCGTGGATGAATAGACAATTTTCAAACCATACTAGGGACTTAACAAACCCTCTTAAAGGTGGAATAACTTCCCAAGCCTACTCCAAAGAACGTATGACTACTCTTGTGAAAGTCAGTGAACCTACTCCTGGTCAGGAGTGGATGTGTGAACCTACTCCTGGTCAGGAGTGGATGTGTGAACCTACTGACGATCGTCAATGGTTGATGAAACGACGTCATGTAGGTCACGTGACTGAGGGAGGGGAGACCGGCCACTACCTAAACAGGTACCCGGCAGTATGACTAGTGGTCTCACACTACATGAACACCACAGTAAAATGTAACACCCTACCTACAACATAGCTAAATCAAATAATAGTATAAAGTAAGACATTTTCGTTTTAGCTAATAACGGAAATATCTCCAATATACCATTATGATAAAAATACACACAATATAAAATGTTGGTCAAGGGTATACCCATAACACCTCCCCCTCACGACCACAGGTCGCACCTAACAGAATATCAGAAGCCAAAAACCTTCTACATATAGTAAAATTACTGGAATATGAACACAATAATGATAGTTTTTAGAAACTTCTTACTTGATGTCCAAATTTATCTCACATTACACAGGAGATACTCTCATTTAACATATAAACAAAGTACTACTGCGTCTCCATTTTTGATAACTATTTCTTCTCCGTACAAGGGCAGTGTAGTTAACAGTGCGGGGACTCCATACAACTCCAGGTTAATGTGATGGAACAGGCATCGCCGATATAGCAGCCAGGCATAACTTGCTTTTGTACATGGAGAATAATAGAAGGCAGCCGTAAAGAGGTGATAATCCTATCCTAGCAGCTGGAGTGGCTTCAAGGTGTATATAACTGAAGAGTGGTCATGACACTCCACCTTAGCTCAACACTCCGCATCATCAGTCTAGCTAACACGTAACCTCATAACTGTTGAAATACAAAAAAAACATTAAACATGAGAATACGTATATAGATAAATAAAGGGACTAATAAGAAGTTACTCTATGGAACTAACCATCAAGTACTTTGGTAACTTTACTTTTAAATTCTCAATTACAATCAAGGACGCAGTGTCAGCTTGTATGATATAAGTTGAAGGCATAGACAAAAAACATGGTTTTTGTGTGTGTAGGAAGGGGGGGGGGTCACTCGACCGCTCAGGTCGGATGAACGTCAACTCGATTTCAACAAAGTAAAGTACAAACTTAAAGACCACACAAGAGCAGTCACCCACAGACAAGCTCTTGGACCTCGACCATGAGGAAACGTTTACTGACAGACCACACAACACTACGAGGGAGGTGCACTTGTAGCACCAGTACCTGTCCATATACCATGTGGAAGAAAACTAACCAGAATCTGAGTGAAGACTGGACCTCCACCAGCTCTACGAAAAGGAGCGGGATTCCTTCTACAACTATCATGAACAGGTCAAACAATTACCTGCAAGGCGAGACAACGAAGGAACCGACCAGCATATTTCCACTCAGCTCACTTTTATAGAAATCAAACGATTGTTAAGTACATCTCTAGTAGCCCCCTGCAGAGCTAGTGCAATTTTGAGCACCTGGAGGAATAAGTGAGTCCGGTAGCGGGAGCTCACAATACTGTTCAGAGACCGGAAAAGTAAAGAGGTTGTGACACCTCAGACATTACCTCTTGAAATTCTTTTCAATAATAATTTTCTAAATAGCAACCGTTTGCTAAACACTAAAAGTTGACACCAGCAGATACATGATGAACATATAAATAACATTCACAGTCAAAATGCTTTATCAGTGAAGACTGAAGTCGGCGAGAGACAGCTTGACACAGTAGATACACCATGAACATATAATTAACACATGTTCAATCAAAACGCTACCTCGATGAAGTTTACTGAAGTCAGAGAAACAGTCAGGGTGATTTGAACAGTCGGCTAAGCATCAACTGCCGAAGCTTTTTATACAAACGGGCCACAAACTGTGGGCCAGACACTGTTGAACAGTGGCAACCAAGAACACGGCCCCAACACAGCGATGAACACAGACGAGGGTGATGAAATACTAACAAGATGAACCCAGGTGGGGGGCAGCGTTGCCTTTCACACAAACGCGCCTCACCTTAATATCCTCAATATTCTGAAACCTTTTACTCACATGCAGCATACAGCCATTTTCTGCTCAGAGACACTCACAGTTTACCAATCTGGCGGAAGTACCAGCAGACCTCTGCTCAGGGACTAGTTTGTCAAGCTAGTATGTCAGAAGGGCGCTGACTTATACTCATGACACTGCTCCACCAGTGTCATCCGCACCAGACTTACAAGGCAGAACCGTTAATCAAGTTCTGCTCCAATACTCACCAGTTTAGTGGAAACATACAGACGTCTGCTCAGGGACTAGTTTGTCAGACTAGTATGTCAGACGGATGCAGACTTCTGCTCAGGGACTAGCTTATTAAACAGTGGCTAGTGTGTCAAAAGTATACCAACTTTTGCTCAGGGACTAGCTTGTAATATAGAGGCTAGTGTGTCAGAAGTATATGCCGACTCCTGCTCAGGGACTAGTTTGTCAGGCTAGTATGTCAGGGGGCGAAGGCAGGTTCCTGCTCAGGGACTAGTTTGTACTATAGAGGCTAGTGTGTCAGAAGTATACCAACTTCTGCTCAGGGACTAGCTTGTAGCATAGAGACTAGTATGTCAGGAAGCGAAGGCAGGTTCCTGCTCAGGGACTAGTTTGTACTATAGAGGCTAGTGTGTCAGAAGTATACCAACTTCTGCTCAGGGACTAGCTTGTAGCATAGAGACTAGTATGTCAGGAAGCGAAGGCAGGTTCCTGCTCAGGGACTAGTTTGTACTATAGAGGCTAGTGTGTCAGAAGTATACCAACTTCTGCTCAGGGACTAGCTTGTAGCATAGAGACTAGTATGTCAGGAAGCGAAGGCAGGTTCCTGCTCAGGGACTAGTTTGTACTATAGAGGCTAGTGTGTCAGAAGTATACCAACTTCTGCTCAGGGACTAGCTTGTAGCATAGAGACTAGTATGTCAGGAAGCGAAGGCAGGTTCCTGCTCAGGGACTAGTTTGTACTATAGAGGCTAGTGTGTCAGAAGTATACCAACTTCTGCTCAGGGACTAGCTTGTAGCATAGAGACTAGTATGTCAGGAAGCGAAGGCAGGTTCCTGCTCAGGGACTAGTTTGTACTATAGAGGCTAGTGTGTCAGAAGTATACCAACTTCTGCTCAGGGACTAGCTTGTAGCATAGAGACTAGTATGTCAGGAAACATGCAGAAAACACTAATGCTGGGAGTGAAACCTATACTCAGGCATCACGAACAACGACGTCTTGAAGTAAATACGAAGAGCATCTGGCTCTTCCTGAAGTGTCGGTCGCGTCTCTACGTTCATGTCCGTCTGCTGAACATGAATACCTCCAAAATGACTTCTTCCAGGCGACGAAGGAGTTCCAAGCGAGATACTCAGAAGAAATGCAGCAGCACGAGACAATATGGCGCGAAAACCGTAGTTTTTCAAAGCATGTCTTAAGGTTCAGACGAGCCGCTTCTCTAAGCGTCCTCATAATTGAGTCACAACACAAGTTGCTAAAGCCACGACTCTTTAACAGACAGGAAGACAATCGCTGGCTCACACATGAGGAAAGCAATACGAGAAAACACATGTCGCTTGCCATAAGTTCCTCTGACAAGTCAGACTCAACCAGTGACTTTTCTGGCTTAAACATCCTGTCAAGAGCACTCGTTAATGTCTCTTTGACAGTAGTTAGACATTCTTTACTTCTTCCTTAGGCGAATTCCTTTGAAGAATTCTGTGTGGAGTCACCCGTGACTATCATGTCACCCGTGACAATAGTGTGTTACCCCGACTTCTCTCTCCAAGAATAGTCCTTGCAGATTTTTCTCCTCTCCACTGAACACTCGTTCCAGAGGACCAGAGGTGATAATCTCATACCATACACTGTTTCCATAAAAGCTTGAATAAATATGAGTTTTGCTTCTCATATTAGCTTTTAATGTCTGCAAGACCGACAAAAAGAATAGTACTACAAAGATTTCTATATGCAGAAATCGCACAGAGGCACCAGCATTAACAGCTAGAACAGTAGCTGAACCAACAATGCCAACAGCAAGGCTGCAGAACAGATTAATGAAGTCCACATTAATCTGCAGTGAACATTAAGGAACTTTAGAGTAGGTTCTGTTCCAAAATGTCATAACTAACTTTTATCCTTCCAATATACCAACTAGAATGATATGCTTTATCCCAGGACAGCAGTGACTCACCAAAATGACTGAAAGGTTCTTAGTCCCAAAACGAACGGCGAAAACAACAGCACCAACCATGCTAACTCCCATCGTGTGGATGCTCAGGACCCTGGGTTACAGGTACAAATAGGAATGTCCAACAACAGAGAGGGAGACAAATCAATCACCAGTGCTCCAACCGTATAGGGAGACACCTACCAAGAACTCGCCAAAGTCAATCCTTTCACTCTGCCCAATAATGGTGTCGCCAATACCAAAAGCAAAAGGGAAAGAGACATAGTTACTTATACCCTGTGGTTGCTTATCTTCAGGGTGAGAGGTAAGCGAGAGCCAAACATCAGTAGCCATCATTGCTGGAAGACAAACAAGTTAGCAACTTCCCGTTCTAGATACTTCTCTGTTCAGACTGTCAAAATCCCCTATCTGATGGTTTAGAACTTCTGCATGAAGGTGTACTTGAGCCTCAGATGATCCTGACATTATGAAAATAAGTTCATAACAAGAATGATAATATGGCCTAAGAGAATTTAGATCATATCTCCATTTACCTTGGATCAAACATCCCGGACAGAGGCCCCCATTTGTTACGATCAGGGCCTCATTTATTAGCCTGTTTTGCCCCGTCGTAACAAGTTATTTAATTAAGCTTTGATTGTTTCATCGTTAGAGAAAATCATTATAGTATTAGGGTAATTTTTAGGAGATTGACCCAAGCAAGTAAAATTTGAGAAATTTAATATAAAAGAATTCATATAATTATTCAGTGTATGGTATAAAGTTATCTCTATCATGATAAACTTTATTCGAAAACAGTCGACATATGACTTTACTTGTTTCTGTACAATAATCATACTCAATGACATGAGTTTTATACAAATAATATTTTACATAAACGTTTCGCAATAAAATAACTGAGACTATTGCCTTCATAAAGGCAGAGAAGTATAAAATATCAATTGAAACATCAAATACATTTTCTTGAGACAATAATTCAGAATACCGACCAAAGCTCGGCTAATACAAGCTATCACCGTAAGTCGTGGATGAATAGACAATTTTCAAACCATACTAGGGACTTAACAAACCCTCTTAAAGGTGGAATAACTTCCCAAGCCTACTCCAAAGAACGTATGACTACTCTTGTGAAAGTCAGTGAACCTACTCCTGGTCAGGAGTGGATGTGTGAACCTACTCCTGGTCAGGAGTGGATGTGTGAACCTACTCCTGGTCAGGAGTGGATGTGTGAACCTACTCCTGGTCAGGAGTGGATGTGTGAACCTACTGACGATCGTCAATGGTTGATGAAACGACGTCATGTAGGTCACGTGACTGAGGGAGGGGAGACCGGCCACTACCTAAACAGGTACCCGGCAGTATGACTAGTGGTCTCACACTACATGAACACCACAGTAAAATGTAACACCCTACCTACAACATAGCTAAATCAAATAATAGTATAAAGTAAGACATTTTCGTTTTAGCTAATAACGGAAATATCTCCAATATACCATTATGATAAAAATACACACAATATAAAATGTTGGTCAAGGGTATACCCGTAACACCTTCTTCCACTGAAGAGCCTCAGTTGTGGATCAATGATGATTTCTTTAATGTTTTATACCTACTACATGATTATCTAAGGAAGGCAAGCTATGCTAGGAGGTTCCAATAGTCTTATCTTAATCTAGGTACAAAAAGTTTTCTTAAATTTCAGTTTTATTTTCTATCTTAAATAGTCATGTATTAATAAAATTAATTTTAATAAAAAAAATTCTCCTCAACAGAGAAATGGAGTTGTAGTTGCATCAGTAGACAGCTTAGCCAATGATGGGGCACGACGAGAGTCGTACTTGCCACGTTATCTGCTAAGACAGAAGGTCAGGTCTGCTCTCATTCTATGAGTGTTTTTATGTTTCTGTTTTGCTGTGACCTCAAAGCTGTAGTACTACGGCACAGTCAGCAAAAGGGTTAAAGTCACATAGCCTTTGATTTTTGTCACGGCATTATGCCGGGGCACTCACCTGTCATAATGCCATGACGAGCACTGTATATGCTTCAATGTAAACACTTGATCTACACATCCCCTACCCATTCTAAAGCCTCCTTGTTCATCTGCAATCCTGCTCTCTGTCTTACCTCTAATTCTTTCAATAATAACCCTACCATACCCTTTACCTGGTATACTCGGTAAACTTCTTTCTTTCAACACGTCAGCCGTTTCCCACCGAGGCAGGGTGGCCCAAAAGAAAAAACGAAAGTTTCTCCTTTTACATTTAGTAATATATACAGGAGAAGGGGTTACTGGCCCCTTTCTCCCGGCATTTTAGTCGCCTCTTACGACACGCATGGCTTACGGAGGAAGAATTCTATTCCACTTCCCCATGGAGAACTCGGTAAACTTATTCCCCTATAATTTTTACTCTCTTTTTTGTCCCCTTCCCTTTATATAAAGGAACTATACACACTCTCTGCCAATCCCTAGGTACCTTCCTCTCTTTTATACATTTATTGAACAAAAATACCAACCACTCCAACACTGTAACAACCTCCCCTCCCCTTTTAACATTTTTGTCATGATCCCGACAGTTCCAGCTGCTTCACCCCCTTTCATTTTACGTAATGCCTCATGCACCTTTCCCCCCACTCATCCTGCTCTTCGCTCCTAAAAGATGTTATACCTCCCTGGCCAGTGCATCAAATTACTGCCTCCCTTTCCTCAAAATATTTCTGCTATCTTCCCAATACCTCCAGCTCCCAATCTTCTAACTCCCCTACTCTGTTTTTACTGACAAATCCATTAATTCCCTAGGCTTTCTTAATCTGCTTATCTCGCTCCAAAAAAATTTTTTATTCTCTGCAAAATTTGTTGACAGGGCCTCTCCCACTCTATCATTTGCTCTCTTTTTGTACTCTCTTCACCTTTCTTTTACTCTCCATGTACAACCTCACTGAACGATGGATTTTCGTTCCTAACACCACTGGTAAACAAATTCATCAATAAGCAAGGAGCATACTATAATGGTAGTGGGTTTGTGTCAACCATATTGTTTTAATGTCACCTTTGCACCATTTATAACACTTTTAGTGTATTTTTATATGTTTATACAGTAGTGTACTGTATATTGTAATAAACAGAATAGAGGAAATCAGCTCTAATTAACATTATACAGTGGACGCCCGAATTTCAGCGGCATTGTGTTTCGTGAATTTTGCCTTTCAGCGCCTTTTTTTGGCAAAAAATAGACTCAAGATTCATGATTTTTCCGCGATTCGGTGGCAGTACGGTATGTATCCAGCCCTTCTCCCAGCGTCAGGCCATAAACAAAGCCAGCCTGCCGGTGTGGCATTGTTTATGGGTGAGTGACCATCACCTCACGCTTTCATAAGATATACAGTGGTCCCTCGGTTTTCGCCGAAAATTCGTTCCAGAATGCTGCTCAAGTGCCATTACTGAACGAATTTACTTCCTTAAGAAATAATGTCACGTAGGTTAGTCTATTTCAGACCCCCAAAAATACACTTGCAACAGCACTTACGAAAATACATTTACATAAATGTTCGAGTTTGGAGATGCACGAAAACCGAGGGACCACTGTACATATTCCATTCGTTTTTGTGCTTGCATCTGCTAAATAAGCCACCATGGGCCCAAAGAAAGCTAGTGCTAGCCCTTTGGTAAAGAAGGTGAAGGTGAGAAACATAATCGAATTGAGGAAGGAAATAATTGCAAAATATGAAAGTGGAGTGTGTGTGGCTGAGTTGGCCAGGCTGTATGGGAAGCACCATTCAACCATCACTTTGATCGTGGCAAAAAGAAAGGAAATCAAGGAAGCTGTTGTTGCAAAAGGGGTAGATATGCTTACAAAAAAGAGATTGAATATACTCGAACAAGTGGAGAAGTTATTGTTGGTGTGGATTAACCAAAAACAGTTAGCAGGAGATACTGTTATGCAATCAATAATTTCTGAAAAGGCAAGGCAGTTGCATGACGATCTCGTAAAGAAAATGCCTGCAACTAGTGGTGATGTATGCGAATTTAAGGCCAGCAAAGGTTGGTTTGAGAGATTTAAAAAGCGTAGTGGCATACACAATGTGGCAAGGCATGGTGAGGCTGCCAGTTCAGACAAACATGCAGCTGAAAAATTTGTGACTGAATTCAAAAGCTATGTAGAGGCTGAAGAATTCCTCCCCAACAAGTGTTCAGTTGTGATGAAACAGGCCTCTTTTGGAAGAAAATGCCAAACAGGACCTATATCATGCAGGAGGAAAAGGCACTGCACTAGCCTATGAAAGACAGGTTAACTCTCATGTTGTGTAGTAATGGTAGTGGGGATTTCAAATCCCAGTGTTTAAGAAAAACAGTGTCGTCAAGAGTAAATTGAGTGTGATGTGGAAGGCTAACAGAAGGGCATGGGTCACGAGGGAAATTTTCCTTGATTGGTTCAATGAAGTGTTTGCCCCAAGTGTGTAGCAATATCTCCTGGACAAGAAATTGCCACTCAAGTGCTTCCTGGTAATGGACAATTCTCCTGCTCATCCTCCAGACTTGGAAGACCAATTGTTTGAGGAGTGTAAGTTCATCAAAGTAAAGTTCTTGCCTCCTAATACCACTCCTCTCATCCAGCCCATGGACCAGCAGGTCATTTCAAACTTCAAAAAACTCTACACCAAAGCAATGTTTCAAAGGTGCTTTGACATAACTTCGGACACTGAATTGACCCTAAGAGAGTTCTGGAAAGATCACTTCAGTATCCTCCATTGCATACACCTTATAGATAAGGCTTGGCAGGAAGTGACTTGCAGGACTTTTGAAATATGCTTGGAGAAACTTGTGGCCAGATAGTCTCCTCAACAAAGATTTTGAAGGGTTTGGGGCTGACCCTGAGGAGCCTATGCCTGTTGTGAAAAAAATTGTGGCATTGGGGAATTCCATGGGGTTGAATGTGAGTTTTGAGAATGTGGAGAAGTTGGTGGAGGACCACAATGAAGAGCTAACCACTGAAGAGTTGAAAGAGCTTCATCTGGAATAGCAACAGACCACAGCTCAGAAAATTGGTTCACAGAAGGAGGAAGAGAGATGGAAGAAGGTGCCTAATTTCGTACTTTTTGTTTTATTACCTTCAGAAAAAGATTCTCTACCATTTCATAAGAAAAAATAAGAATTTTTTTTTTTTTAAATTCTTGGACACTGGTGCACCCTCTGAAATTTGTCCTCTGGACCCTGAAAGGGTTAAGACAGTATTACAGTCAACCCTCCATTTTTGTGTATCTCCGTTATCGGTGATTTCAGTTTTCGGGCACTTTTTTCGTGGAAATATTGGCTCTATTTTCGGTGATTGGCTCCGTTTTCGTTCATGGTACGGAACCTGTCTAGTGCCCAGCACATATACAAAGCCCGCAAGCCCGTCTCCCACGCACATTCTCAGGCAGTGTAGCATTGTTTCTGGTTGAGTGAACATTATCCTGCAAGTTCATACAAAACATTTCATTGTTTTTGGCTCTTGATTATTGTTTGTGACTGCTAAATAAGCCACCATGGGCCCAAAGAAAGCTCCTAGTGCCAGTCCTTTGGTAAAGAAAGTGAGAAACATGATGGAATTTAAGAGAGTGTAGCAGGCATGCAGGGAGTGTAGCAAGAAAGCAGGGAGTGTAGCAGGTATGCAGGGAGTGTAGCAGGAAAGCAGGGAGTGTAGCAGGAAAGCAGGAAGTGTAGCAGGCATGCAGGGAGTGTAGCAGGAAAGCTGGAGTGTAGCAGGCATGCAGGGAGTGTAGCAGGCATGCAGGGAGTGTAGCAGGCATGCAGGGAGTGTAGCAGGAAAGCTGGGAGTGTAGCTGGAAAGCAGGGAGTGTAGCTGGAAAGCAGGGAGTGTAACAGGAAAGCAGGGAGTGTAGCAGGAAAGCAGGGAGTGTAGCAGGAAAGCAGGGAGTGTAGCAGAAAAGCAGGGAGTGTAGCAGGAAAGCAGGGAGTGTAGCAGGAAAGCAGGGAGTGTAGCAGGAAAGCAGGGAGTGTAGCAGGTATGCAGGGAGTGTAGTAGGTATGCAGAGAGTGTAGTAGGTTAGTAGGTATGCAGGGAATGTAGCAGGTATGCAGGTAGTGTAGCAGGTAATGCAGGGAATGTAGCAGGTATGCAGGTAGTGTAGCAGGTATGCAGGGAATGTAGCAGGTATGCAGGGAATGTAGCAGGAAAGCAGGCAGTTTAGCAGGCATGCAGGGAGTGTAGCAGGTATGCAGGGAGTGTAACAGAAAAGCAGGGAGTGTAGCAGGCAGGGAGGGAGTGTAGCAGACATGTAGGGAGTGTAGCAAGAAAGCAGGGAGTGTAGCAGGCATGCAGGGAGTGTAGCAGGCATGCAGGGAGTGTAGCAGACATGCAGGGAGTGTAGCAGGTATGCAGGGAGTGTAGCAGGCATGTAGGAAGTGTAGCAGGTATGCAGGGAGTGTAGCAGGTATGCAGGGAGTGTAACAGGTATGCAGGGAGTGTAGCAGGAAAGCAGGGAGTGTACCAGGAAAGCAGGGAGTGTAGCAGGAAAGCAGGGAGTGTATCAGGAAAGCAGGGAGTGTAGCAGGAAAGCAGGGAGGGAGTGTAGCAGGCAGGCAGGGAGGGAGTGTAGCAGGCAGGCAGGGAGGGAGTGTAGCAGGCATGCAGGGAGTATAGCAGGCATGCAGGGAGTATAGAAGGTATGCAGGGAGTGTAGCAGGCATGCAGGGAAGTGACCCCGGATAAGGACTTGGTACCTAAAGTCTTTATAGAAGGGGATTTCCCTTCCAAACAATAGCCTCTCTTCCCTCTCCCCTCCTCCCTCTCTTCCATCCAGCAACATGTCTTCAATAAAGGTAAGTGTCACGTTGAATGTTTATTCTTTTGTGCATGTAAATCTATCTTTAAGGCCCCCCTAATTTTTTTTTTTTTTAAACTTCTGGGTGTTTGGAATGGATTAATTGAATTTACATTATTTCTTATGGGGAAAATGGTTTCAGTTTAAGTTGATCTCTCTGGAACTGATTAAACACGAAAACCGAGGGTCCACTGTATTATGAAATGGAGTGCAAGTAACATTATTGAAGGCTTGTACAGTGCGTTGTGACAGAATGTGTAAGAAAAGCCTTTGACAGTGTCAAAAATATTATACACCTTGGCTGGTGGCCTCCTAGATTTTGAGGCCCTAGGCTTTAGCCTGGCAAGCCTGTAGGTAAATCTGGCAGTGTTTCCAGCCTCCATCTCTACCCTCCATCACCCAACATCATATGTATGTGAATGAAAAATGACTTATATGGTTTGCTTCTATCCACGGTTTCAGGGTCTGCAGTAGACCTTGGAACGTATCCATGCAGATATGGGGGAACTACCATATAGAACATTAACCGTTTGAGCGTTGAGACCCATGCTCACAAACTTACTCCCAGGGTCGAAGAATTTAAAAAAAAAATTATGAAATGATAGAGAATCTTTTTTCCAAAGGTAATGAAATTAAAAAGCATGGAATTTGATGGAAAACTTATGGAATTACAATCTCGTGAAGTTAGCAGTCTTGGCGATATTTATGCATCTGCGATTTCGCCCACTTTGAGCCCTATTTTGGGCCAATTCCATCGTTCCAGTCAAGCAAACTCATAGCTCTTTAGCTAGAACTCCTTTTATTCTATCGATTGAGTACAAGAAATTGCCAATTTACCTATTTCAACTACCCAATAAAGTGATCAGAAATTACTAATTTGTCCAATTTCACACAAAATTCAAGAAAGGCCAATTTGAAAATAGGGGCCAGAATAAACAATGCAGACATTCCTGGAGCTAAAATAACATTTTCTCTGTTCATTAGTCATGTCTCCAGGCCCCTCTTGTATTATGCTTGCTTTTCATTTTTAATTTTTATTCACACAAAAAATAGATGATTTACTGTTATTCAGACTACTGCATAATTGTAATAATTGTATAAATAATATGCATTTGTGAATGCATATTAGACCTGCCAGTTGATGTGTATTGGACGTGTAATGTGATTTGTTTGCTCTTGAACATCTCCAAAAATCTAACATTTCTGCTACTTTGAGCTCAATTTCAAGCTACAGTGGTACCCCGGTTTACGATGGTCTCCAAACTCGCCCTGTTATGTAAGTTTATTTTTTTAAATGCTTTTGTAAGTGTATTTTTGGGAGTCTAAAAGGACTAGTCTATTTTACATTCATTATTCCTTATGGGGATAAATTTGTTTGGTAATGGCACTTGAACAGCATTCTGGAACGAAAAAATATCGTAAACCGGGGTACCACTGTACTTTTGGTCAGTAAACTATTCATAATCACCTCTCTTTCTGTAATATATCTTCCATTCTATCAAATGAGACCAAGAAAACAAAAATACAACCATAAATACAATATAAAATTACATTGCAAAGTCACAGTTTTAAACCAAATACATGGTCACAGCTTTCTCTCGCAAAATTTGAAGATGCTAGAATTTTGGCGTTGTATTACGGTATCTACACTGGCTTCAAAGCCGTAATTTTACGGGACCGACACCGAAGGGATTAAGGGGCTTTCTGCATGCACACCTAAATGTCATTCACCTCTGTACAAACATTGTATCATGCTGAAATAAAGTATCTTATCTTATGTACTTCCTGTTTCTTCACCATCTTTTACAATCTTTCTATTGCCTGAAATCAGAGCCCAATTAACTTAAGATCACTGAACCAGTTTAAAGTACAGTGGACCCCCGAGTTTCGGTCATAATTCATTCCAGAAGGCTGCTCAAGTGCCATTACCGAACAAATTTACTCCCTTAAGGAATAATGTCAAGTAGGTTAGTCCATTTCAGACCCCAAAAAATACACTTACAAAAGCACTTACAATATTACACTTACATAATTGTTCGATTTCCGAGTTGACCGAAACTCGGGGGTCCACTGTATTAATACATACTTAAATTGTACTATTTTTACTACCTCTTTTTTTTTTGTAATAATACATACTTAAATTTACCACTCAATAACTTAAGTCTAATCTTAAGTAGTCTGTAAACATTAGTATTAGTTTACCCAAAATGCACAGCATGTTAGTGGCTTTCTTTTGTTCTTAACAATATTTTATTACATGTGAACTATATTTTGTACATTGTACAAAGAAATAAAGTTTGTTAGTTTGTAGTGTAATTATGGGTTATTAGCCTTAGTACAGTAGGGCCCCACTTTACAGCATTCCGCTAATACAGCAATTTTAAATAAATTATTATTTTACTTTTTATTGTGGTTTTACTGCCTAGTTATATTATTAACTAGGCAGTAAAACCACAATAAAAAGTAAAATAATACAGTGTATTATTTTACTTTTTATTGTGGTTTTACTGCCTAGTTATATTATTAACTTAATATAAGTTAGTGTAAACTTGTTGTCTGGCATTTATATGCATTTATAAGTGGAAAAAAATGGCATTCTGCTTTCCGGCAGTAGCCTGGAACCTAACCTGCTGTATAAGTGAAGCCCAACTGTACACCTTCAACAAACTTTTTTTAAATTTTACAGTGCTCTTGACCAGTAATCTTGGACTTAGGTACAATATTTCATTTACTGTATTGTTTATTGAAGCTGCACTCCCTGCATGTGCATTTACAGTGGAACCCCGAGTAACGATCATTCCAAATAACGATTTTTTCGGGTAACGATTGCTTTTTACGGTCAATATTTTTCTCATGTAGCGATCTTTACTCGGGAAGCGATACATACCAGACCTGTCCGCCTGCCCTGCGCTTGCGCGCCTCTGCCCAGGACGGCAGTCTCGCCTTGTTTACACTTAAGTGAACAATACCCAGTGCACTCTTTCAAACATTCACAATACATTTGTTGTCTTTTTTGGTGGTTTAGTGATTGTCACTGTGAAATAAGTCACCATGGGTCCAACGAAGCTTCCTAGTGGCACCCCTGTGGTAAAGAGAGTGAGGAACACTATCGAACTGAAGAAAGTGATTGTTGAAAAATATGAGAGTGGCGTACGTGTGGGTGAGCTTGTCAGGATGTACGGAAAAAAACAATCTACTATCACCACTATCCTGGCAAAGAGAAACGAAATCAAGGAAGCTAATGTTGCAAAAGGGGTTGATATGTTTATGAAAAATAGATTGAAAACAGTGGATGAGGTTGAGAAGTTATTGCTGGTGTGGATCAACGAAAAACAGATAGTGGGTGATAGTATTTCCATGGCGATAATTTGTGAAAAGGCAAGGCAGTTGCACGTAGATCTTGTCAAGACAGTGCCTGGAACCAGTGCTGATGCGAGTGATTTTAAAGCCAGCAGAGGCTGGTTTGAGAGGTTTAAGAAACGTAGTGGCATACACAGTGTTGTGAGGCATGGTGAGGCAGCCAGCTCAGACAAACATGCAGCTGAAAAATTTGTGCAGGAATACAAGGGGTTCATAGACACTGAAAAATTTGAACCCCTACAAGTGTTTAATTGTGATGAAACAGGCCTCTTTTGGAAGAAAATGCCAAACAGGACCTTCATTACTCAGGAGGAAAAGGCACTGCCAGGACACAAGCCTATGAAAGACAGGCTAACTCTCATGTGTGCCAATGCTAGTGGTGATTTTAAAGTGAATCCTTTACTGGTGTATCACACAGAAAATCCCAGAGCCTTCATGAAACACAATGTTAACAGGAATAATTTGTGTGTGTATTGGAAGGCTAACACTAATGCATGGGTCACTAAGGACTTTTTCGTGGAATGGTTGACTGGAGTGTTTGGCCCTAGTGTGAAGAAATACCTCCTGGAAAAGAAATTGCCACTCAAGTGCCTCCTGGTACTGGACAATGCTTTTTGCTCATCCTCACAAGACTATTTGTCTGAGAACTTCAATTTCATCACAGTGAAGTTCTTGCTGGTCCAGCCCATGGACCAGCAGGTCATTTCCAACTTCAAGAAACTGTACACCAAAGCATTGTTTCAAAGGTGCTTTGATGTAACCTCAGCCTCTGCATTGACCCTAAGAGAGTTCTGGAAAGATCACTTCAATATCGTGCATTGCATAGGCCTTATAGGTAAGGCTTGGGAGGGAGTGACTTCCAGGACTTTGAACTCTGCTTGGAGACCACTGTGGCCAGATTGTGTTGAAAAGAGGGATTTTGAAGGATTTGAGGCTGACCCTGACGACCCTGTGCCTGTTGTGGAAGATATTGTGGCATTGGGGAACAGCCTGGGGTTGGAGGTGAGTGGTGAGGATGTGGAAGAGTTAGTGGAGGACCACAGGGTAGAGCTAACAACTGAAGAGCTGCAAGAGCTGGAAGTGGAACAGCATGAGACCAGAGCTGAGGTTATTGCTTCACAGGAGGAGGAAGAGGGAGTGAAGGAGATGCCTTCTTCAGCGCTTAGGGACATGTGTTCAAAGTGGATTGAGTTGCAGACATTTGTTGAACAAAACCATCTTGAGCAAGCTGAAATAAGCCATCTGTGCAACCAGTTCAGGAAAATGTTAAACAGGCGCCAGAAACAGAACTCTGGACAGTTATTTTGTGCGACAGGCTTCTAGTGACTCTCAAGCTGGTCCTAGTGGCATTAAAAGACCAAGAAGGGAAGTAACCCCAAATAAGGACTTGTTACCTGAAGTCTTTATGGAGGGGGATTCCCCTTCCAAACACTAAGCACTCCCTCACTCCTCCTCCCTATCTTCCAGATGCCAGCAAGTCTCTTCAATAAAGGTAAGTAAATGTTATTTTAAATGTTTATTTCAATATTTATTTATAAATTTAATATTGTATGTAGTATTTGTGTGTTTTCTGTATGTAAAACTATAGTTATTCTTTAAAAAATGTATTTTTTGTGAATATTTTTGGATGTCTGGAACAGATTAATTGTATTTACATTATTTCTTATGGGAAATAAGGTTTCGAATAACGATTTTTTCGTGTAAAGGTCTAGCTCCTGGAACGGATTAAGATCGTTAGTCGAGGGTCCACTGTATTGGGTTTTTGCTGTATTTATGCTGTATGACCCTTGTCAGTTTAGCGCTTTCTTTGATTATAATAATTGCTGTATTTAACCATAGGTAAACAAATTTGAAAAAAAAAACCAGCTCTGACATCTGACAGTGTGGTGTGTTGACCAGCACAGTAGCATCAAATTTAACGTTTTTTTTGCATAGTATGTGAAAGTTCACTAAATATTTTTTTTTCAGGGATGGGAGACATTAGACCCTTTTATTCCTATTCTGGTGTCAAACTACAATGAAAGGGAGATGCAGAGCATTGTGGATTATTATGTTGACCGGAATTGGCTGCAGAACCCAGGTGCATCTTCAGATATTGGACGAAGGGAGCTGGTTGGCCTTAGTAGTTGTAATCCATATACCGTAATGAATATTTGTAATTCACTTTAAATGAATGCCATTAATATGTAAAGAGCAGTGTGTACAGTTGTACAATAAAATATATAGACACAGCTAAATATGTTGTTTTTATGGGGCTAAATTAAATTTGTTTTCCCTATTAACTTTAGTTTTTAAGTGTGGATTTAAATATAATAGTGAAAAATACTCAAATGCATTGATATGATGAAGTCTCTTTCATTGGGAAGACCCTTGTGTGGTATTGAAAGGGGGGGGAGAGATAATTGAAAAATCCTTTATTTAGATGATATTTCAGACTAAATAGACATATCGTGACTTAAAACAATTATTAAGTTCAATAAGATCAACAAAAAGTCAACACATCAAATAAAACTAAAATATAACAATAAAACTTCATTGCCATCCTATCCAATATACCAATCTACTTTGTGTAGAATCTGTCATAGCAAAACCATAATCTATATATTCTATTCACTGCTTTTACTGTTTATATTCTGTATGTCCAATATAATTAGAGGGAATGGCTTATTGCTAAAAAAGATGAAGACAAAGCTACAGGTTGAAGTAGTCAGAAAGACACTGATGTTTGTAGTGAAGCCTTAATGATATTTCTTTGGGACTGGACTTTATCAAGTTTACTTGATAAAGCAGGAGCCATCAAAGAAGATAGTTGTAGAGGAAATTTCAGAATGAAGGTTTCACTACAAACATAAATGTCTTTCTGACTACTTGTCAGCTAATACTATCATTCAGCCACAGGTTGTGGTCCCAATAATAGCTTGTGTTGCAATTTGTATTTTTGTTTTCGTACTCACCAACATCACTGCTGAATTGGATACAAAAAAAAAAGAGCACTTTGCACAGTGATGCAGCTGTTGACATGTAAACTAGTCTTTTTGCATAATTGTAATTAACTGTACATTATTACATGAATGGGGGAAATACAAAACCAGATCAATTCAAGAAGGGAAAGTAAGCTTGAATTTCTTGGATCAAGAATGCCTCATTGGCATAAAGGAACCTCCACTGAGGGGGAAAACTAAATGAACGTTGTCTTCATTTATCAGGTGCTGTAATATGATAAAACAGTCCTATATATATAAAAAATTGCAAAAGATATGTTGTCAACATCAGTAAACATATATAATAAAGTGCAGTTTGCAACTAGTATACAATTTGGAGTTATAACTTTAAAGCATGGCCAGTAGTCCTGCATAGCAGGGCTACTGGCCATGCTATGCAGTCTTCTCAAACCCAACTCTTCTCACTCGTATATTAGTCCAGCCTATTGTTAAAGCAACTCGAGTTGTTAAATTTGATGACTATTGTTTAAATTGATTCACTCGTCTACAATTCTACTGCCAAACCAGTACTTTCGTACATTCTAAAATTATCCAACTTGACAACATTTTGGTATTTCTTAGGCCATTTATCAAGTCATATGACCCTTGTGAGTTTAGCACTTAGTTATGATTATAATAATAATAATAATATCAAGTCATAAGTGAGAAGGGAAGAAAGCCATACCAGTAAGTCTTTACTTGACATAACTTATGGCTTTTTACTAGGTCTCTCACTCACCACATGATCATCTAGCCAGTATGGACCAAAGTATCATTCCAGCCACAGTACTGTGACTCATTCTTCATATAATGTGCTACTTAAAATAAACACATATGGAATTCTATTAAGTATAAAAACAAAACAGCAGTGACTAGTTATTAGTGTCATTTGATAATATGCAGATTATTATTATATTCATGGGGAAGCACTTACCCTGTAGGGGAATGGGTGGTAATCAGGTTTGATCCAAGAATGGAGAGTATAGCTCCAATTCCATAGATCAAAAACCCTTCTCCAGCATCAAGGCAACCCATGTCATCAGTGATACAGAGTAAAGAAAGCCAGTACATAGTCTTCACCCAACCTGACTTCTGGCTGTCTCCACTTTGTCTTTCTCTCACATCATAATGGTTCAGGTGGACTGAAACGTCTGAAGTATCAGCTCCAAATTGTGCTAGATGTGAACTGTTCCAGCCATGGTATTGTCTTTTATTCTTCAAATAATGTGCTACTTAGAAAAACGCTAAAAAATATGGGGCTGTATAAATATGTAAAAAAGGAGCACCAGAGGCCAGTCATTAGAGGCACTGATAACAAACAGCAGATTATTATTACTGCTATCTTTATATTGAAAGAAAAGGAAAGATCTTTATATTCATGGAAAAGTGATAAACTTGTAAGGGTCACACAGCATTTTGGAAATTGGAGGTAAGTAGGTTTACCTGAGGTATGAAAGAGCAGTCCTAATTCCTCAGATCAAGAGCTCTTCACTAGCATCAAGGCACAACCTCTCGTTCCTCCAGTGATAATGTAACAGAAGAAAGAACATAAGAAACACTTATCAACATAAGAGTCAAGTTGTAAAATTTACAAAGTGCAAGAATACTCTGGGTGAGAGACCAGGCTGAGATCAGCTGGCAGATGACTGAGCCTCCATCCTGCCTTGTGCTGAATGACCCATATGGGTTTAGCACTTCATGAAATAAGTACTAAAATCACTTGGTTATTCAGTGATTTTTAAAAAAAAAAAATTTAAGATCCTTATTAATTCACTGCCATCATTAATTTTTTTTAACTGTCTTAACGGTCTGCTACTACCCTCACCAACCAGCTGCTCTCAAGAGTAATATAGAGTACTGTATTGTCATAATACACATACCACAAACAAAACAATTGTACGGTAAATAATGGCACTCCAAACCATATCCATAATTTGTAGATTATAAATCGTAGCAAATTTCAAAGAAAAGATAATTCTCCTCACTATTTAGGCTAAAAAGTGAATTCCTGGGTTCTTAGGCACTCATCAGAGAGGGTATTTATACTCTATTTTCAACATTTCAACATAGTGCTTATGAACACGGAGACCAAATTATAAAATTTTATTAAAGATCAAGTAATGTTTCTAACTTCTCACTGCAAGATAATTTGGTTAATAATAAAAAAAATGAGCCATAAAAACTATATATCTACATGTCTTTAACACTATTTTCTTGGCTAACAAATTTCCTGTGACGACTTTTAATGTCAGCATCTCTGGATGAGCAACGTCCACGGAGCACCATTCCCTGGCATTCAGAGATGTGAATTTTGTGTGTAGCAATGTCTTCGGCAGACATCAGCTGGATGAGAAACATCCGGCGGACACGGTCACTGGTGTTATCATATGAACCATGCACCAGAAGGTATGAGAAGATTACAATCTGTTGGCAGAAAGCACATGATTTGTAAACCCTTTAAATACCATTCAATTCACTTTAAGCTAGCTTTGAAAATCACCAGAAACCATCAAGGAACATGAAATAGATTATGTTGTCTCTGGTCTATTAAATTTTTAACTGTGTCTAAAGTATTAGTTTGCAAGTACAGTGGAACCCCGAGTTTCGGCCGTAATCCGTTCCAGGAGTTAGGCCTAAAGTCGAAGCGGCCGAAAGTCGAAGCAATATTTCCCATGAGAAATAATGTAAATACAATTACGTAATCCATTCCAGACACCCAAAAATATTCACAAAAAATACATTTTTTAAAGATTAACTATACGTAGTTTTACATACACACAGCACATATAAATAATAATAATAATACTTTATTGTGACATGGTACAATGATACATGGTAGACAAGATATATTTCTTAATGAGATGTACATGCCAAAAGCCCCTAATATGCTGTGCATTGCGGGCATTCTTAAGACTACTTTATTCTAGACTACATGGTAAAAAGTTATGGTTGACAATTTATAAAATAAGTATAATTGCATATCTAAGTTATAAAGTTTGAATATAAGTTGAACATATCAATTAATTGTAGCAATGCAACTAATTGAGTGAGATAACAATTTAAAACAATTAGTTGCATTGCAGTTACAGTTTACGTGGTCATTATAATGTAAATGTTATGGTAATAGTTAGCTTAGTATGTATTATTCATAACAGGTTTTTACATTTAAGTGATTAGTCAGGTTTTTACATTAAGTGATTATTCTACTTTGTTGAGAATGTTTGATATTGAGCATTTAGCTTTGGGTGAGAAGGTGATTTTTTAGCATCGTTTTGAATTGGGGTACAGGCAGGGTTTCTTTGGCAATGACAGGTAATGAATTCCAAATTTTCGTGCCTTTTATATGCACTGAGTTTTTACATAGTGTTAGATGGACACGGGGAACATCGAGGAGTGATCTGTGTCTAGTGTTATGGTCATGTGTCCTGTTAAAATTGGTAAGGAGAAGTTTGAGTAGTGGGTTAATATTTGCATAGAGTGTTCTATGTATGTATAGGCACAGTAAAAAGTATGGATGTCTTGTATGGTGAGTAAGTTTAGGTTTTTGAATATTGGTGGAGTATGTTGTCTGGAGTGTGAATTTGTTATCATTCTAACTGCTGCCTTTTGTTGTGTTATTAGTGGTCTGAGATGAGTTATTGATGTAGAGCCCCATGCGCAGATTCCATAGGTGAGGTATGGGTAAATGAGTGAGTGATATAGGGTAAGGAGAGCTGGTTGTGGAACATAGTACCGTATCTTGGATAGTATTCCCACGGTCTTTGAGACTTTCTTGAAATTTGTTGTATATGTGTCTGAAATTTGAGGCCACTGTCAAGATGGATTCCTAAGAATTTTCCCTCTGTGAGTTTTGCGATAGGGGACCCGTTTATCATTATGTTA
>WNWK01005193.1:0-61606 GCA_009830355.1 Cherax destructor | reverse complement strand
GGCATCTGGAAGATAAGGAGGAGGAGAGGGGGAGGGAGCACTCATTGTTTGGAAGGGAAATTCCCCTTCATAAGGACTTCAGGTGACAAGTTCCTCTCTGAGGTTACTTTCCTTCTTTGTCTTTTAATGCCACTAGGACCAGCTTGAGTCACTGGACCCCTGTCGCACAAAATAACTGTCAAGAGTGCTCTGTTTCTGGGGCCTCTTTAAAATGTCCCTAAAATGGGACATTGTTTTGTCACTGAACATGCTGCAGAGATGGATTGTTTCAGCTTGCCCAGGGTGGTATTTCTCCACAAAACTTTGTAGCTTATTTCACATTCCACACATGTCCTTAAGTATTCTTAGCTCAGTGAAGACGTTCTTAGCTCAGTGAAGACGTGTCTAGTGTACTCCCTGTGGACTGAACCAAGATGCCCTCCATTGAGCAACTTTACCAGCAGCTTAAGGAGGAATTGAGGGCAGTGACCGGACAGCATGGGACGAAGTTGAAGATCAAGAATGTGAGTCGACTACTGGGAACGGCACCAAGGAAGGTAAAAACATTGTTGTTGTTGGGGATAGCCAAGTTAGGTATATGGATAGGGCTTTCTGCTTGAAAGAAAGGAGTAGGAGACAGAGGGTTTGCTTTCCTGGGGCTGGGATGGAAGACATTGTTAGCCAGCTTGACAACATCATGCATGGTAATGGGATAAATCCTATTATCTGCCTCAGTGCTGGAGGCAATGATGTAGCCAAGGTAGAAGTGAGGATTTAGTTAGTAGGTATAAGGCAGCAATAGACATCATTAGGAAGAAGGGAGGGAGCCCTGGTATATGTGGCATTTTGCCAAGAAGGGGTGTTGGAAATGAATGGGTGTCAAGAGCGATTGGTATAAATTGCTGGCTGGACAAACACTGTAAGGATAATGCAGTCCCATTCATTGACAACTGGGACCGCTTCTATGGCCGAAATGACATGTATGCCAGGGATGGGTTCACTTATCCAGGGAAGGTGTAGGATTTCTTGCTAGCTCAGTTGAGGATGTTGTTAGGGCTTTAAACTAGGATTAGTTAGAGGTATGGGTTTAGGAATGGTAAATAATGAGGGCCAAAATTTTGATTCAGGCTTTGATATCATAAATCTTAACAATAACAGTAATCGAGTAACACAGGGTAATGATAGTAACAAAAATTGTTTAAAGCTGAAAAAGGTTCACAAGAAGATACATAACAATGTATTTTATACTAAGTGTCGAAGCGCCAGAAATAAAATTAACGAATTATGTTTGGTAGCATGTGCTGGGAACTTTGACGTCATTGCAATAACTGAAACATGGTATAATACCAAGAGTCGGGATATGATTGCTGAGTGTCATATTCGGGGGTTTAAGTTGTTCCATGTAGATAGATATAATGGGAAAAGGGGTGGAGTTGCATTATATGTACGAGAAAATATAAATTGCTGCATAAAAACAGGCATAAAAATAGATGGATCATTAACAGAATCTGTTTGGGTAGAGTTTCTAGAAGGTCAAGAAAAACTGATTCTAGGTGTAATATACCGACCTCCAGGCTTGGATCATGATAGAGGGAGACTTCTTTGGGACGAAATTGTTAGGGCTTCTAGACACAATAACGTAGTGATAGTAGGGGATTTTAACTTTAGTCAAATTGACTGGACTTCTTTGACCGGTAATCTGGAGTCCAGTGACTTTATGGAAGTAGTTCAGGACTGTTTTCTGAAGCAGTGTGTGACGGAGCCTACCAGAGGTAATAATTTGCTCGACCTAGTCTTGTCAAATAAAGAAACCCTTGTAAATAATCTGGAGATCACTGTAGAGCTTGGAGCTAGTGATCACAAATCCATTACTTTTAATATTACCTGGGAGTACAAGAATAGGGATAATACGGTAAAAGTTCCTGATTTTCGTTCTGCCGATTATATTGGACTTAGAGAACACCTGTCTAATCTCGACTGGGGTAATCTAGCTAACGATTACGATGGGATCTGCGTTTATGATTTTTTCTTAATAATGTACAACGTGCACAGAGTATGTTTATTCCCCAGAGAGAATTTAGGTCAAATAATAACGATCCCAAATGGATTAACAGGAGGCTAAAACATCTATTAGGGGAGAAAAGAGGAATTTATAGGCGCATCAAAAGAGGAAATGTTAACCTTATTGACCAATATGTTCAGTTTAAAAGAGAAGTAAAAAAGGGGATTAGAAAGGCTAAACGTGACTATGAGATTAAGGTTGCTAATGAATCAAAGACTAATCCAAAAGGGTTCTTTCAAGTGTATAAGACGAAGGTGAGGGAAAAGGTAGGTCCTCTGAAAATTGGGAATGAACAGCTGACGGATAAAGCACTGGAAATGTGTTCTCTATTTAATGAATATTTTTTGTCAGTCTTTACACAAGAAGACGTAAATGAGATTCCAGAAATTAACAATTATTCAGTTCCTGAAGAATTCAAATTAACTAATATTACTGTCACGAGGGACATGATTATCAAACAGATAGATAAACTGAAGTAAAATAAGTCCCCGGGATCCGATGAGTTGTTTTCCAGGGTACTTAAAGAATGCAAGATGGAACTTAGTCAGCCATTAACGAATGTGTTTAATACGTCCATCCTAACTGGTGTTGTGCCAGAGATGTGGAAGATAGCTAATGTAGTTCCTATATTCAAATCAGGGGATAAGTCCATTGCATCAAATTACCGTCCAATAAGCCTCACGTCTATAGTAGGCAAATTATTAGAATCAATTATAGCTGATATTATTAGAAGTCACCTTGAAGAACATAATTTGATTAATGAATCTCAGCATGGGTTTACGAGAGGTCGTTCCTGCCTGACAAATTTACTGACGTTTTTCAATAAAACATTTGAGGCAGTAGACAGTGATAAAGAATATGATATAGTTTACTTGGATTTCAGTAAGGCCTTCAGTAGAGTACCTCACAAGAGACTCTTAAGAAAGGTGGCAGCTCATGGTATAGGAGGTAAAGTTCTAGCATGGATAGAGGTATGGCTTACCAATAGAAAGCAGAGAGTTTCCATTAATGGGGTCAAATCTGAATGGGGATTAGTCACTAGTGGCATTCCACAAGGATCAGTTTTAGGCCCATTGTTGTTCATAATTTACATAAATGACCTTGATGAAGGAATTACAGGTGACATGAGTAAATTTGCTGATGATACATTAATAGGCCGTATAATTCATTCTGAGGAGGATACCAGTGAACTCCAGGAGGATTTGGACAAATTAATGTCTTGGTCTGAAAAGTGGCAGATGAAATTCAACGTGGACAAGTGTAAGGTGCTAGTCGTTGGTAATGAAAATATCCCTCGAATTTATAAACTAGGTGAAGTAGAGCTTGATCATACAGAATGTGAAAAAGACTTGGGAGTCATGGTAAGCAGAAATCTAAAGCCAAGACAACAGTGCCTAAGTGTGTGCAATAAGGCTAACAGATTACTAGGATTTATTTCAAGAAGTATAAGCAACAGAAGTCCAAAAGTTATTTTACAGCTCTATACATCACTAGTGAAACCTCATTTGGATTATGCAGCTCAGTTTTGGTCTATTTACTACAGAATGGATATAGATTCGTTGGAGAACATACAGAGAAGAATGACTAAAATGATTTACAGTATAAGAAATCTCCCGTATGAAGATAGACTTAGAGCGTTGAATCTCCACTCTCTGGAGAGACGTAGAATGAAGGGAGATATCATCGAGGTGTACAAGTGGATGATGGGCATAAACAAAGGAGATATTAATAAAATACTGAGGATATCGAACCAAGTAAGAACCAGAAATAACGGATTTACATTAGATAAATTTAGATTTAGAAAGGACATAGGCAAATACTGGTTTTCGAACAGAGTTGTAGATGCGTGGAACAATCTTCCGAGTAGGGTGATAGAAGGTAGGACCTTGGGTGGCTTTAAAAAGAGATTGGACAAATATATGAGTGGGAGGGGCTGGGTTTGATTAGTGTCGTGAGTACGGGAGTAAATTCTTAGGTAGTGGTGGTTTTGATAAGGACTTGCCTTGTATGGGCCAGTAGGCCTTCTGCAGTGTTCCTCCATTCTTATGTTATTATTGAAGAAGGCACCTCCTTCACTCCCTCTTCCTCCTCCTCCTGTGAAGCAAGTTCCTCAACTGTGGTCTGATGCTCTTCCAGATGAAGCTCTTGCAGCTCGTCAGTGGTTAGCTCTTCCCTGTGGTTGTCCACCAATTCTTCCACATCCTCGCCACTCACCTCCAACCCCAGGGACTTGCCCAATGCCACAATACTTTCCACAACAGGTAGAGGGTCAGCAGGGTCAGGGTCAGCCTCAAACCCTTCAAAATCCCTCTGGACGACACAATCTGGCCACAATTGTCTCCAAGCAGAGTTCAAAGCCCTGGAAGTCACTCCCTCCCGAGCCTTACCTATAAGGCTTATGCAGTTGTAGATACTGAAGTGATTCTTCCAGAACTCTCTTAGGGTCAACTCAGTGTCCGAGGTCACTTCAAAGCACTTTTGAAACACTGCTTTGGTGTACAGTTTTTTGAAGTTACAAATGACCTGCTGGTCCATGGGCTGGATGAGAGGAGTGGTGTTAGGAGGCAAGAACTTCACTGTGATGAATCTGAAGTCCCTAGACAAAAAGTCTGCCAAGTTTGGAGGATGAGCAGGAGCATTGTCCAGTACCAGGAGGCACTTGAGTGGCAATTTCTTTTCCTGGAGGTATTTTTCACACTGGGGCCAAACACTTGATGGACTCACTCTATGAAAATTTGCCTTGTGACCCATGCCCTATTATTAACTTTCCAGAACACACACAATTTATCCTTGATGACAGTGTGTTTCTTGAACACTCTGGGATTTTCTGAGTGATACAAGAGTAAAGGATTCATTTTAAAATCCCCACTAGCGTTAGAACAAAACAAGGAGAGTTAGCTTGTCTTTCATAGGCTTGTGTCCTGGCAGTGCCTTTTCCTCCTGAGTAATGTAGGTCCTGTTTGGCATTTTCTTCCAAAACTGGCCTGTTTTGTCACAATTAACCCTTTCAGGGTCGAGAGGCCCTCTCCCAAACTCGTTCTCAGGGTCGAGAAATTTTCGAAAAAAAAAAAATTATTTTTTCTTATGAAATGATAAAGCATATTTTTGTGAGTATTATAGGCAAAAAAAAAATTGCAATAAATACTTACTGAGATATGGAGGTGTGAAGTTGACAAAAAGTGAGGCGCATATGACAACATCGCCGACTGCTGGTCACCCGGTAATACGTAGTTTATTTTTCTTTTTTTCTACTTTTTTCTTTTATTTAACATTTTATTTTTTCAAGTAACTTTTGTGGCCTGTGAGACCAATATAAGCCATATTTTGGATACTGTATATATACACTCATTGTATGCTACACAATAACTGCACAAACATTGACAGGTGAACATTTTCACCTATTTTAGTCACATACTATTGTCTAGAAATATATACATAATATTTATAGGTCCCAGCAATGTTTTGGTGGGGAAGGGAGTGTGGGTTTGTGTAAACAACATGGCTGGCTGGCTGGCCGGCTGGCTGGATGGCTGGTTGGCTGGCCGGCTGGCAGGCTGGCTGGCTCTATCTCTATCTCATAGGAACACAAATACAATTATACATAGTTTAAATTACCTAGGATACACGGGAGAAAATAATAATAATAATAACTGAAGCATGGTGTAAGATGTGTCAGTCTTATCACTAAACTAATGACAGTGGTGACATTTAATGAGGGGTGAGCCTCCTCTTATCTTATCTTATCACTCCACTAATGACAGTGGTGACATTTGATGAGGGTACACTGCCTTCCCTTTATTTATTTTCACTTTACACATAAACATATCTGTCTGTCTATCTGTCTGTTTGTCTCTCTTTGTCTCTCTCTGTCTCAGAGAGAGACAGCCAGCCAGCCAGCCAATGTTGTTCATACAAACCCAGCTCCATTCCCTACCACCCACACTGCCTTCCCCACCCCCCACTGCCTTCCCCACCACTCACACTGTCAGAGTGAGGTATTCCTTACCGCATGGCTTGGTGACAAAGGTGCACTGAATTAGCACTCTCACAATGCAATGGAGGTGCATAGATTTTTTTCCTACTGCACACACTTAACACATAGACCCATTCTATTACATACAGGCCTACCAGCTCTCTCCCCCTCGATTTGAAGCCGCTAGAATTTATGAGTACTAGTACAGTGGACCCTCGGTTAGCGGCCGTAATCCGTTCCAGGAGCTAGGCCTTTAACTGAAATGGCCTATAACCGAAATAATATTCCCCATAAGAATTAATGTAAATACAATTAATCCGTTCCAGACAAAAATATTCACAAAAATATGTTTTTTTTAACAATTAAATCAGTATTACATACCTTTATTGAAGACTAATGCTGGTTTCTGGAAGATAGGGAGGAGGAAAGAGGGAGGAGTTAGTGTTTGGAAGGGTAATCCCCCTCCAAAAGGACTTCAGGTAACAAGTCCCTCTCTGAGGTTACTTCCCTTCTTTGTCTTTTAATGCCACTAGGACCAGCTTCAGAGTCACTCCACCAACTATACTCCCTGCATGCCTGCAACACTCCCTGCATGCCTGCTACACTCCCTGCATGCCTGCTACACTCCCTGCATGAATGCTACACTCCCTGCATGAATGCTACACTCCCTGCATGAATGCTACACTCCCTGCATGCCTGCTACACTCCCTGCATGTCTGCTACACTCCCTGCATGAATGCTACTCTCCCTGCATGCCTGCTACACTCCCTGCATGAATGCTACACTACCTGCCTGCCTGCTACACTCCCTGCATGAATACTACACTCCCTGCATGCCTGCTACACTCCCTGCATGAATGCTACACTCCCTGCATGCCTGCTACACTCCCTACATGAATGCTACACTACCTGCATGCCTTCTACACTCCCTGCATGAATGCTACACTCCCTGCATATCTGCTACACTTCCTGCATGCCTGCTACACTCCCTGCATGAATGCTACACTCCTTGCATGCCTGCTACACTCCCTGCATGCCTGCTACACTCCCTGCATGAATGCTACACTCCCTGCATGCCTGCTACACTCCCTGCATGAATCCTACACTACCTGCATACCTGCTACACTCCCTGCATGCCTGCTACACTCCCTGCATGCCTGCTACACTCCCTGCATGCCTGCTACACTCCATGCATGCCTGCTACACTCCCTGCATGCCTGCTACACTCCCTGCATGAATGCTACACTTCCTGCATGCCTGCTACACTCCCTGCATGAATGCTACACTACTTGCCTCTATACCTGCCTGCCTTGAATTCTATCGTGTTTCTCACTTTCTTTACCAAAGGAACTTTACTAGGAACTTTCTTTTGAGCCATGGTTACTTATTTCGCAGTTGCACTGACAAAAAACAATGGAAAACAAGTAAAATGTTTGGATGAATGAGCAGAAGCTTCCTTACGCACTGAGAGACACAGCCAAACTGAAGCGCAAGCGGCCCCAGCTGGCAGACGGACGAGTCCCATATGGCCGCTAACCGTAATAACGGCCACTAACCGGGAGCCGTAAAACCGGCCGCTAACCGAGTCGGCCGCTAACAGGAATGGCTGCTAACCGAGGGTTCACTGTACATCAATAACCCTGACGCGTAAGACGTACTAGTACTGCAAAAACCCTGAAAGGGTTAAACACTTGTTGGGGGTTCAAATTTTTCAGTGTCTACGTACCCCTTAAATTCAGTTATGAATTTTTCAGCCGCACGTTTGTCTGAACTGGCTGCCTCACCATGCCTTATCACACTGTGTATGTCACTATGCTTCTTAAATCTGTCAAACCAGCCTATGTTGGCCTTAAACTCACTAACATCAGCACTGGTTCCAGGAATTTTCTTGACAAGATCTGTGTGCAACTACCTTGCCTTTTCACATATGATGGCCTCGGAAATACTATCACCTGCTATCTGTTTATTGTTTATCCACACCATTAACAACTTCTCAACCTCTTCCACTGTTTTTAATCTATTTTTGGCTAACATGTCAATGCCTTTTGCAACATCAGCTTCCTTGAGTTCTTTCCTCTTTGCCAGGATAGAAGTGATAGTAGATTTTTTTTTTTCCCATACATCCTGGCAAGCTCCCCCACATGTACGCCACTCTCATATTTTTCTACCATCTCCTTCAGTTCTATGGTGTTCCTCACTTTCTTTACAACAGGGGTGCCACTAGGAAGTTTCTTTGGACCCATGGTGACTTATTTCACAGTCACAATCAATAAACAAGCACTAAACACAATGAATTTATTGTGAAATGTTTGGATGAGCATGCAGGGTAATGTTCACTCAAGGGTAAACAACGCTGAATTGGCTCACGATGCCTGCGTGGCGATAAAGAAATTACAAAAGATAAAAACAACAAAAAATGACTTGGAGGGTGTATAAATCTGTAATGGAGGAGTCGTCCTAGGAAAGAATGGAGGGAGGGGGTAAGAGGTTTAGTGTGCAAGAGGCCTGGACATGCAGCAGGCATGTGTGAATGTGCTAGATAGGAGTGAATGGAGACAAATGATTTTTTGGACCTGACAAGCAGGGTAATATTTTGTGAAGGGATTCAGGGAAATTGGTTAGCCGGACTTGAGTCCTAGAGGTGGGAAGTATAATACCTGCATTTTAGAGGAGGGGTTTGGGATATTAGCTGTTTGGAGTGACATCTACACTGTCATATCTGGGCACCTATGCAAAGACAGTGATTGTGTGAATGATGGTGAAAGTGTTTCTTTCATTTTTGAGTCACCCTGTCTTGGTGGGAGATAGCTGGAGTGTTGAAAAAAATAGTAGTTCAGTGGACCCCCGAGTAACGAACAAAATTCATTCCAGAAGCCTGCTCAAGTGCCATTACCAAACGAATTTACTCCCTTAAGAAATAATGTCAAATAGGTTAGTCCATTTCAGACCCCCAAAAATACACTTACAAAAGCACTTACAATATTATACTTACATAATTGTTCGTAACTCGGGGGTCCACTGTACTAAAGATTTTTATTACAGTTGTCAATAAACAATGTACCATGCATACAGTAACAAAAAAGATAATTCTTATTTCGAAAAATAGATGAAAAATGTAATTTTGCAGTTTTTTCTTTTTATCAGCCTCAAACGATTGGGTAATTGGTGATCAGTTTGTGGACGGTTTTGTATAGCAGGTGTTGTGACCTGGTTTATTATTTTTTTATTAACACATCAGCCGTTTCCCACCAAGGCAGGGTGGCCCGACAAAGAAAAACTTTCCTCATCATTCACTCCATCACTGTCTTGCCAGAGGTGTGCTTACACTACAGCTACAAAACTGCAGGATTAACACCCCTCCTTCAGAGTGCCGGCACTGCACTTCCCATCTCCAGGAATTAAGTCCGGCCTGCCAGTTTCCCTGAAACCCTTCATAAATGTTACCTTGCCTACACTCCAACAGCACGTCAAGTCCTAAAAACCATTTGTTTCCATTCGCTCCTATCTAACACGCTCACGCACGCTTGCTGGAAGTCCAAGCCCCTCGCACACAAAACCTTTACCCCCTCCCTCCAACCTTTTCTAGGCCAACCCCTACACCACCTTCCCTCCACTACAGATTTATACACTCTCGAAGTCATTCTATTTTGTTCCATCCTCTCTATATCTCCAAACCATCTCAACAACCCCTCCTCAGCTCTCTGGATAATAGTTTTGGTAATCCCACACCTCCTAATCTCCAAACTATGGATTTTCTGCATTATATTCACACCACACATTGCCCTCAGACATGACATCTCCATTGAATCCAGCCTTCTCCTTGTTGCAACATTCACAACCCATGTCTCACACCCATACAAGAGTGTTGCTATAACTATACTCTCATACATTTCCCTCTTTGCTTTCCTGGATAAGTTCTCTGTCTCCACAAGCTCCTCAGTGCACCACTTACCTTTTTTCCCTCGTTAATTTTATGATTCACCTCATCCTTCATATATCCATCTGCTGACACATCCACTCCCAAATATCTGAACACATTCACCTCCTCTGGTGGCCCAGTGGTCTGGTGGCCAGAGCTCTCGCTTCACACACGGAGGGCCCGGGTTTGATTCCCGGCGGGTGAAAACATTTTGACGTGTTTCCTTACACCTGTTGTCATGTTCACCTAGCAGCAAATAGGTACCTGGATTGTTAGTCGACTGGTGTGGGTCGCATCCTGGGGCACAAGATTAACCCTTTGACTGTTTCGGTCGTATATATACGTCTTACGAGCCACTGCTTTGGACGTATCAATACGCCTAAATTCTAGCGGCTTCAAATCAAACGGGAGAAAGCTGGTAGGCCCACATATGAGAGAATGGGTCTGTGTGGTCAGTGTGCGCAGTATAAAAAAAATCCTGCAGCACGCAGTACATAATGAGAGAAAAAAAACTCCGACCATTTTTTTGGATTAAAACGCCGAATTTGAGGTGTATTTTCGTATAGTATTGGTTGTATTCTCTTTTTTATGGTGTCATTGGATAGAATGGACAACATACTACAGAAATATAGACGATTTTGATTAGTTTTATGATGAAAACGACCTTGAAATTGAGCTCAAAGTAGGAGAAATGTTCGATTTTTGCAAATGTTCAAGAGTAAACAAATCACGCCACGCGTCCAATACACATCAATTGGTGAGTCTAATATTCTTTCACAAGTGCAGTGATATTATTTACACCATTTTTACAATAATGCAATAGTCTGCATAACGGTAAATCTTCTATTTTTTATGTGAATAAAAAATCAAAATAGAAAGCAAAAGTAATATAAAAGGGGCCTAAAGACGTGACTAATGAACAGATAACATCTTATTTTAGTGCCAGGAATGTCTGCATTGTTTATTCTGGACCCTATTTTGAAATTGACAACTTTTTTATTTTGCATGAAATTGGCCAAATTGCCAATTTCTGATCACTTTATTAGGTAGTTGAAATCGATAAATTGGTGGTTTCTTGTACTCAATCGATAGAACAAATGGAGTTCTAAAGAAATATCTATGAGTTTGGTCAACTGGAACCATGGAATTTACCGAAAATAGGGCTCAAAGTCGGCAAATTTGCCGATGCGCATATATTGCTGAGATCACTAACTTCGCGAGAGCGTAATTCCGTGAGTTTTCAATCAAATTTCAAACTTTTAGTGTCTCTACCATCAGGAAACGATTTTCTATCATTTCATACGAAAAAATTATATATTTATTTTTTTAAATTTTGTGACAACAGGAGAGCACTCAGGATTGAGGGTTGCGACAGTCAAAGGGTTAAGGACCCCAATGGAAATAAGACAGACAGTCCTCGATGACGCACTGACTTTCTTGGGTTATCCTGGTTGGCTAACCTTCCGGGGTTAAAAATCCGAAGAAATCTTATCTTATCTTATCCATACTCTCTCCCTCCAATCTGTTATCCAATCTTCCGTTATCTAATTTTTTTGTTATCCTCATCACCTTACTCTTTCCATAATTCACTTTCAATTTCCTTCTTTTACATACCCTACCAAACTCATCCACCAACCTCTGCAACTTCTCTTCAGAATCCCCCAAAAGCACAGTGTCATCAGCAAAGAGCAACTGTGACAACTCCCACTTTATTAATATACAGTGGACCCCCGGCTAACGAAAAAACTTCATCCCAGAAGCCTGCTCAAGTGCCATTACCGAACGAATTTACTTCCTTAAGAAATAATGTCACGTAGGTTAGTCTATTTCAGACCCCCAAAAATACACTTCCACAAGCACTTACAATATTATACTTACAGTGGTACCTCGACTTACGTTGTTATCACCTTACGTTATATTCGATATCCGTTACTTATAACGTAAGAAATTTGTATGCGACATCCGTTGTTTGATTCGTCTTACGCCTTCGCACCGGACCTGTTCGCTGGAGCCCAGCTGAGCGCGCACTCCAGGGAGCGTCAGTGTGCTAGTGTTTACAAGCGAGAGCGACCACCACCCACACCCACGCATTCATACCAGTATATTGTCATTATTCCACTGTTTTTAGTGCTTGCAACTGCTAAATAAGCTACCATGGGTCCAAGGAAAGATCCTAGTGCTAAGCCTGTGGCAAAGAGGAACAGAAATATATTTACGATAGAAATGAAGAAGGAGATAATAGAAAAATATGAAAGTGGAGTGCGTATCAGTGAGCTGGCCAGGCTGTATGGTAAACCCTATTCTACCATCTCTACCATTGTGGATAAGAAATATTTAAGTAAAATCAAGGAAGCAGTTGTTGCAAAAGGTGCATCTGTGATCACAAAACACAGACCACAAGTGCTGGAAAATGTGGAAAGGTTGTTGTTGGTGTGGATCAACGAGAAACAGTTAGCAGGAGATACTGTTTCGGAGGGACTAATATGTGAAAAGCAAGGCAGTTGCATGATGATCTCCTTAAGAAAATGCCTGCAACGAGTGAAGTGAGCGAATTTAAAGCCAGCAGAGGCTGGTTTCAAAAATTTAAGAAGCGTACTGGCATACATAGTGTTGTGAGGCATGGTGAGGGAGCCAGTTGTGACAAAAGTGCGGCTGAAAAATATGTGCCTGAATTCCAGGAGTACCTAGAGGCTGAACAATTCCTCCCCAACAAGTGTTTAATTGTGATGAAACAGGCCTGTTTTGGAAGAAAATGCCCAACAGGACCTACATTACTCAGGAGGAAAAGGCACAGCCAGGACATAAGCCTATGAAAGACAGGCTAACTTTGATGCTGTGTGCCAATGCCAGTGGTGATTGCAAAGTGAAGCCTTTACTGGTGTATCTTTTTGAAAATCCCCGAGTGTTTGGCTAACCACTGAAGATCTGCAAGAGCTTCAACAGCAACTGGAACAAGAGAGCAGAGGTCAGGACAATGGTTCAGAGGAGGAGGTGGAGGTGGAACAAAAATGGAAGAATGTGCCTTCTTCAAGGATTAGGGATATCTGTGCCAAATGGAGTGATGTGCAAGCATTTATGGATGAATATCACCCTAACCATGCTGTTGCAGGCCGTGCTGGCAACCTGTACAATGACACTGTGGTGTCCCACTTCAGGGATGTTTTAAAGAATCGCCAGACACAGATCTCCCTGGACAAATTTGTTGTTAGAAAGAGGTCCAGTGACTCTCAAGCTGGTCCTAGTGGCATTCAAAGAAAAAGGGAAGTAACCCCAGAAAAGAACTTACCACCTGCAGTGTTAATGGAAGGATTCCCTTCCAAACACTAGCATACTACTCCACCTTCTCCCTCCTCACTTCCTCCACACATCAACAACTCTTCAATAAATGTAAGTGACATGTTATTGTAAAATATTTGCATGTATTTATGTATTCTTTATTCAATTCTGTATTATTTAATGTCCAAAAGTTCTAAAAAATATTTTATTTAACTACTTTTGGAAGTCTTGGACGGATTAAATTTATTTCCATTATTTCTTATGGGGAAAATTGATTCGTGTTACGTTTGTTTCGTCTTAAGAAATGACCTCTCTGACGGATTAAAAACGTAAGTCGAGGTACCACTGTACATAATTGTACGATTTCTGGGGTGTTCGTTTGCCGGGGGTCCACTGTATACTTAAAATTGTACTCATGTGTTCTTAGCTACCTCACTTTTGTAGTCTGTAAGCATTAGGATCAGTCTGCCCAAAATGCACTGCATGCTAGTGGCTTTCTTTTGTGCTCAACAATACAGTGGACCCCCGAGTAACGAACACCCCGGAAAACGTACAATTATGTAAGTACGTGTATAATATTGTAAATGCTTGTGGAAGTGTATTTTTGGGAGTCTGAAATAGACTAACCTACGTGACATTATTCCTTAAGGGAGTAAATTCTTTTGGTAATGGCACTTGAGCAGGCTTTTGGAATGAAGTTTTTACATTACTCGGGGGTCCACTGTATTTTATTACAAGTAAATTACATTTTGTAATGCTGCAAAAAGAAATAAAGTTTGTTTGTTTGTTTGAAATACCAAGGCTTATGTTAGGATATATAGGAGACAAAATATCTACCATATGTTACTGGCCATAAGTTGACCTCAACCATAAGAGGGGGTTTAAGAGAGTTTTTGTGGCTTTTTGTACTGGAGTGTGAGCAAAGTAACATTCATGAAGGGATTCAGTGAAATCGGTCAGCCAGACTTGAAGCTTAGAGGTGGAAGAACAGTGCCTGCATTCCAAAGGAGGGGTGGAGAGGGTCATCTGATGTCTGAGCACGTTTGGCAAAACAGCTATTGAGTCAGCAATGGTGCGAGACAACCAGCTTGTTAAAATAAGGCCTTAGCAAGATACAGTGGACCCCCGAGTTTCGTAAAAACTTCACTCCTGAAGTCTGCTCAAGTGCCATTACCGAACGAATTTACTCCCTTAAGGAAAAATTTCACGTAGGTTAGTCTATTTCAGACCCCCAAAAATACACTTCCACAAGAACTTACAAAATTATACTTACATAATTGCACGATTTCCGGGGTATTCGTTAACCGAGGGTCCACTGTAATTAAAACATTAAGATACATATTTATCATTATGTAGACTCAGAGAGTTAAATTTATACCTGACCACGCTCTAGAGTCAGGGGAGTGGCTTTGTCGATGGGGAATTTGTCATGGCTGAGGTAATGAAACCCCGGAGCAGTGCTGATGTCCTCTTGGGGTCCCAGCTTGTGAGACCCAGGGTACACACACAGACCACCGTTGTCTGGGTCAGCTGCATCTAAGCTGATGAACACTGCCACCATGGAGTTCTTCTCAAAGGGGAAGTAATGGTAATCCTGCCAAGACATGAAAAAAACTGATTTTAAACAATAAAAAAATAACTTTGAATCATCTGAAAATTCTTGGAATAGACATATTAACACATTTTTAACAGTACACCCTCTGCTCACTTAACGACGGAGTTCTGTTCCTGAGACATTGTCGTTAAACGAATTCGTCGCTAAATAAAGAGCATACTATAAAGGTAGTAAGTTTGTGTCAACCATCTTTGATATTGTTTTAATGTCATGTAGTATACAGTGGTACCCCGGATTTCGTCAATAATTCGTTCCAGAAGGCTGTTCGAGTGCCGTTACCGAACAAATTTGTTCCCATAAGGACGAATGTAAATTAGATTAGTCCGTTTCAGACCCCCTAAAATACACTTACAAAAGCACTTACAAAAATACACTTACATAATTGTTCAAGTTGGGAGCTAAACGAAATCTGGGGTACCACTATACTGTACAGTCAACCCTCCGTTTTCATGCATAATCCGTTCCTGAGGGATCGACTAAAACTGAAACACACGAAAACTGAAACCATTTTCCCCATAAGAAATAATGGAAATTCAATTAATCTGTTCCAGAAACCCAGAAGTTTGAAAAAAAAACATTGGGGGGGGGGGGTCTTAAAGATAGATTTACATGCACAAATGAATGAACTCAATGTTGCACTTACCTTTATTGAAGCCTGTTGTTGCTGGATGGAAGAGAGGGAGGAGGGGAGAGGGAAGAGACCCTAATTTTTGGAAGGGGAATCCCCCTCCATAAGGACTCTAGGTACCAAGTCCTCATCTGGGGTCACTTCCCTTCTTATTCTTTTAATCCCACTAGGACCAGCTTGAGAGTCACTGCACACCTGTGGCACTAAATATCTGTCCAGAGAGCTCTGTGTCTGGTGTCTCTTTAAAATGTCCCTAAAATGGGAAAAGAGATTGTCATTGAACATGTTGATGAGACGGATTGCAACATCTTTGTCAGGGTGATGTTCCTCCACAAATGAATGCACCTTACTCCACATTGCACAAATCTCCTTAAACTCTGAAGAAGGCACCTTACATCTCTCTTCCTCCTTCACTGAAGCAATTTCCTCAGATCTGCTTTGATGGTGTTGCAGCTCAAGCTCTTGCAGCTCTTCAGTGGTTAAATCTTCATTGTGGTCCTCCACCAACTCTTCCACATCCTGGCTACTCACATCCAACCCCATGAAATTCCCCAATGCCACAATACTTTCCACAACTTCCATAGGCTCCTCAGGGTCAGCCCCAAACCCTTCAAAATCCCTCTCTGGGACACAGTCTGGCCACAACTTTCTCCAAGCAGAGTTCATCGTCCTGGAAGTCACGCCCTGCCAAGCTTTATCTATAAGGCCTATGCAATGGAAGATATTGAAGTGATCCTTCCAGAACTCTTTTAGGGTCAATTCAGAGTCATTGGTCATATTAAAGCACCTTTCAAACATTGCTTTGGTGTACAGTTTTTTGAAGTTTGCAATGACCTGCAGGTCCATGGGCTGGATGGGAGGAGTGGTGTTAGGAGGCAAGAACTTCACTGTTACAAATTTGAAATCCTTAGACATTTGGTCTTCCAAGTCTTGAGGATGAGCAGGAGCATTGTCCATTACCAGGAGGCACTTGAGCCCCAATTTATTGTCCAATAGATATTTCTTCACACTGGGGCCAAACACTTGATTAAACCATTCCAGGAAAATTTCCCTAGTGACCCATGCCTTAGGGTTTGACTTCCACATCACACACAATTTACTCTTGTCAACACTGTATTTCTTGAACACTTTGGGAGTTTCAGAGTGATACACCAGTAAAGTCTTCACTTTGAAATCCCCACTAGCCTTACCACACAACATGAGAGTTAGCCTGTCTTTCACAGGCTTATGTCCTGGCATTGCCTTTTTCTCCTGTGTGATGTATGTCCTCCTTGGCATTTTCTTCCAAAAGAGGCCTGTTTCGTCACAATTAAACACTTGTTGGGGTTTGAAATTTTCAGCATCTACATATTCTTTAAACTTGTGCACAAATTTTTCAGCCCCTTGTTTATCTGAACTTGCAGCCTCACCATGCCTTACAACACTGTGTATGCCACTTCTCTTCTTGAATTTTTTGAACCAGCCTTTGCTGGCTTTAACCCTTTGACTGTTTCGGTCGTATATATACGTCTTACGAGCCACTGTTTCGGACGTATCTATACGCCTAAATTCTAGCGGCTTAAAATGAAGCGGGAGAAAGCTGGTAGGCCTACATGTGAGAGAATGGGTCTGCGTGGTGGGTGTGCGCAGTATGAAAAAAATCGGGGACCCAGTGGTGCATTGTGGGAGCGCCATGTTTGTAGTCATTTTTCACTATGCCTCGCGGTAAGAAGTACCTTACTCCCCGGCAAATTGGAGGCCTTCTCTTCCCAAGTGATAGTTCAAACAGTGATGGAAGTGCCAGTGAATGTGAATTCCATGGTTTTCAGGAGGGTATTACCGAAAGCAGTGCCCAGGATAACATAATTAGTGATGAAAACCCAGATGACCCACAGCCTTCCACATCTGGTGCTGGGCCGTCTCATTCACGTTCACCTGTACCAGGACGAAAGAGGAAACTATTTCATTGTGTACATGACTCTGATGTGAGCAGTGTAAGTGATGATGACAGTGATTTCAAAGTTATTGAAAGCAGTTCTAGTGGTGACAGTGACGGAGAGTATTCTCCAGTGAAGCGGCAGTATGTACGACGCAACATGCGTTCTGGTAGTGTGCCATATGCTATTCCAAGGAAAAGGAGTAAATCTCGGAGTACATCTCTTGGCCCTACACCACTAATTGATAGTGAAGATGATGATATTGTGACAATGGGGATGCGTAATGTGCGTGGGGTAGCAGGTGGTAGTGGTGGTGGTGTTGGTGGTGGCACGAGTCATGTGGCACCAGGAGCGGGCCACGCTGCTAACTCAGCACACCAACAACCACTCTCAACCACCCCTACACTCCCACAACCTGCAAAACCACAACCTGCACAACCACAACCTGCACAACCACAACCAGCACAACCACAACCACCTGTCAATATCCAGTACCCACCAGCAGACCGCATCTGGGATTGGCAGCAAGGTGACAATTTTGTTCCCAATCCCCATGACTTTGATGAAGCACAAAGTGGAATACGGCCATCGTGTACACTTGGGAACAATGCTACTGAACTAGAATGCTTTCAGTTATTCTTCGATGAACCCCTGATGGACATTATTGTCAGGGAAAGCAACACATACTATGAGTACACCATGGCAAACACAATACAGTGGTACCTCGAGTTACGATGGTCCACAAAATCGCCCTTTTATGGAAGTTTATTTTTTTAAATGCTTTTTTAAGTATATTTTTGGGGGTGTAAAAGGACTAGTCTATTTTACATTATTCCTTATGGGGATAAATTTGTTTGGTAATGGCACTTGAACAGCATTCTCGAACGAAAAAATATCGTAACTCGAGGTACCACTGTACAGTGGACCCCCGAGTTTCGTAAACCCCGGAAATCGTACATTTATGTAAGTATAATATTGTAAGTGCTTGTGGAAAAGTATTTTTGGGGGTCTAAAATAGACTAACCTATGTGACATTTTTCCTTAAGGGAGTAAATTCGTTCGGTAATGGCACTTGAGCAGACTTCAGGAGTGAAGTTTTTACGAAACTCGGGGGTCCACTGTACTTTCACCAAGGTCACGGCTACACCAGTGGAAGGACACAACTGTGGCAGAGATGTACTTGTTCTCTGCCACAATAATGCTTATGCCACATGTTTATAAGCACACTGTCAACACATACTGGTCGACAGAACGCCTGATTTCAACCCCAGGTTTTAGTGATATTATACCAGTGAATCGTTTTTTGATACTGTTGCGTATGCTTCACTTTTCTGATAAAACTAGGCCTGACAGAAACGACAGGTTATATAAGATCAGGAATGTGTTCATGTACATGAAACAAAAGTGCTGTATGTATTTTTATCCCTTCAGGAAGCTTGTTATTGATGAGTCTTTGATTTTGTTCAAAGGCAGACTGTCGTTCAAGCAGTATATACCAAGCAAGAGGAAACGCTTTGGTATAAAGTTATTTGTACTGTGTGATTGCAAAAGTGGTCTGGTTTTGCAAGATACCAGGAAGTTATTGGGTATCTCTGGTGATGTGGTTAGAACAATAGTGGAACCATATCTTGGTAAGGGGCATATATTATATACAGTGGTACCCCGACTTACGATGGTCCCCAAACACACCCTTTTATGTAAGTTTATTTTTTTAAATGCTTTTGTAAGTGTAATTTTGGGGGTCTAAAAGGACTAGTCTATTTTACATCATTTCTTATGGCACAGTGCGTGCAAATCGTAAACATATGCCTAGGTTCGACGCTGGCACTCGTAGAGGTGAAGTGCAGGTGTTTGCTGCCAATGACATCATGGCATTTCGGTGGCAAGACAAACGTGATGTCACATTGTTGACATCAGTTCACAGACATGAAATGGTAGACACTGGCAAGCAGAATAGAGAGACCAATGAACCCATTCTAAAGCCTGCAGCTGTGATGGACTACAACCTCAATATGCGCTTAGTGGACAAATGTGACATGCAGATTGGATTTGCTGATTGTGTCCGCAAGAGTTATAAGTGGTACATAAAACTCTTTTTGCATCTTCTTGACATTTCCATGCTGAATGCTTATAACATTTACAAGTTGAAGACCAACAACAAGCCCAAATATGGTGAATTTTGTTTGTCAGTCATCAGACAAATAATATTCAAGTACCAAGGAACAACACCTGCAATAGACCAGCGCCCACGAAAATATCAACACATGCCCTCTCGTATGAGGCCTGGTGATCACTATCCCATACTACTGCCTCCTACTACTCTCAAGAAAAATGCTCAGAAGAGGTGTTTTGTCTGTAAACATTCCACAAAACGCCCACCAAAATGCAGAGACACTCGTTTTATGTGTGAGGAGTGTAAAGTACCACTGTGCATATACCCATGTTTCAAAGAGTTCCACAAGCTGCAGGAGTTCTAGGAAAGTGTTCAGTGAGTGTACATATGTATATATATTATAGAACAATAGTAATGAACATTTTTTTTTATTGTTTGTTTGTGTAAACAAGTTTTGTAAACAATATAAAGATACTAATGTTTATACTAGTATAGTGTTGCATACAACGAGTGTATATATAAACATTGCACCTTACCTTGGTCTAACAGACCACATAAGTTACGTAAAAAAAGAAAATAGTGAAAAAAACAAGAAATCTACGAATGGAAGTAAACAAAAGTATACCGAGTGAGCGGCAGTTGCCGCTGTTGCTGTACGCAGATCATTTTCTGCCAACTTTACACCTCCATATCTCGGTAAGTATTGATGGCAAAAATCTGTTTTTAGGATAAAAACAATCAGAAAAATATTCTTAACATTTTGATAAGAAAAAATATTTTTTTTTTTTTCGAATATTTTGCGACAACAGAATGGCACCCAGGATTGAGGGTTGCGACAGTCAAAGGGTTAAATTCATCATCATCATCATCACTGGTTCCAGGCATTTTCTTGACAAGATCGGTATGCAACTGCCTTGCTTTTTCACAAATTAATGACTGCACAACACTGTCACCCACTAGAATATTTTCCATTGTTTGTACCTTTGAAGAGTTTCGAGAGTTTATCTACTCTCTGAGCCCAGCCATGGGCCAGGCTCGTTGTGATCTCTGTTTCGTTATTGTATTCACCCCTTTCGCAACATTAGCTTCAATGATTTCTTTTCTCTTAGCCACAATGGAACCGATGGTTGTTGGGGCCTTCTTGTATATCCTGGCGAGCTCGGCAATACGTACACCACTATCATATTTTTCTATTACGTATTTCTTTCTTCAGTTCTATGGTGTTCCTCACTTTCTTTACCAAAGAACTGGCACTAGGAGCTTTCTTTGGTCCCAAGGTAGCTTATTTAGTAGTCACACACAATAATCAAGGGCCAAAAACAATGAATTGTTAATAAATGTTTTGTATGAACTCCTGGGATGATGTTCACTCAAGCATAAACAATGCTACACTGCGTGACAATGTGCGTGGGAGGTGCATGGGTGGCGGTCTACGGCCTTTGTATGTGTGCGGCACTGGTGGACAGGTTCCGTACCAAGCACGAAAACGGAGGTAATCACACGAAAACGGAGGTAAAATTTCCCCGAAAAAACTGCACGAAAACTGAAACACACGAAAACGGAGGGTTGACTGTATATTGAAATAAACAGGATAGAGGAAATCAGCTCTAATACCCCGAGTATCGTAAAAACTTCACTCCAGAAGCCTGCTCAAGCGCCATTACCGAACGAATTTACTCCCTTAAGGAAAAATGTCACGTAGGTTACTCTATTTCAGACCCCCAAAAATACACTTCCACAAGCACTTACAATATTATACTTACATAATTGTACGATTTCCGGGGTGTACGTAACTCGGGGACCACTGTACATTATTTAGGTATGAATACTGGTCAGAGAGCCCGTCGTAAGTCCGAGGCATCAGTAAACAAGTACGTACTGTACAATGGTACCTCGGTTTTCGAAGTCATCAGAGTTCGTAACATTCAGTAATTGTAACTTTTTTTTGTAAAAATGTTGGTTCGGTGATTGTAATTCCGCTCGGTAATCATCATTGGTCCCAGACGTGTACGCCCGGCCCGAGCGGCCCGACACACCATTCACAGTCAGTCTGGCATTGTTTATCAGCGAGTGACCATCACTCAACACGTTCATACGATACATTTTGCAATAATCCATTCTTTTTAGTGCTTACAACTGCTAAATAAGCCACCATGTGCCCAAAGAAAGCTCCTAGTGCCAGCCTTTTGGTAAATGGCTAAGAGGGGAGAATGTGTCTTCTTAAGTGATTCAGTGATTCTACGATATGTTATGATACTAAAGCAGCAGGAGTTGAAAAAGGTTATAGTGCCAGTCAGCGATAAAGTGTAGCAAGCAAGTTGAGCCATTAATCGATAGAAAAATGACGACATGAAATTTAACTCCTCCAATGTTGTTTGAGGTATATAGGGTGACTGACAACACCACCGTCTCTGCTGCTGCCATTCACCACCACTAAGTAAGGCTTATCTTTCAGTGGCCCTTATACACCCAACAACAAACAACACAACACCAGTCCTCACATTCGTAATGACATAATTTATTCATTCTAGAGTATATATTATGTTATTAATATTGTTTATTATGTCATATTACAGTAGATGAATTGTGACAGATAAATAAGCCGTAGAGTTGATATTAGTGTCGTATTGAAGGACTATCTTCTCCTGTCCCCAAACACACACCCCTGAAGCTGGCACAATTCCAAACATACGCCAGAAACAGAACTCTCTTGAACACTTTTTTTGAGTGCCAGGGGTCCAGTGACTCTCAAGCTGATCCTAGTGGCATTAAAAAACAAAGAAGGGAAGTAACCCCGGAAAAGGACTTGGTACCTTTAGTCTTTATGGAAGGGGATTCCCCTTCCAAAACAATAGCAACTCTTCCATCCTCTCCCCTCTTCCCATCTTCAACACATCAACAACTCTTCAATAAAGATAAGTGTCATGTTATTATTGTTTTATTCTTCATGTCTCATTGTTTTCTGTGTAATTAAATGTATATTTAATGTACAAAAATATTATATTTTAATACTTTTGGGTGTCTGGAACGGATTAATTGAATTTCCATTATTTCTTATGGGGAAAATGGATTTGGAAATTGTAATATTCAGTTTTAGTCACTCTGTCTGGAACAGATTAATTACGAAAACCGGGGGTCCACTATATGTCGCTAAGTAAGGAGAGGCTGTATTACATAAATTTTAACAAAGCCTGGGGAATGGAAAATATACAGGCATGATCCAAGGAAGGGGATTGTATTTAACCCTTTGGGGGTCGACAGGCCTTCTCAGAAACACGTTCTCAGGGTCGAAAATTTTTTGGAAAAAAAAAAAAAAATTCTTATGAAATGATAATCTTTTTCTGATTATAACAACACCAAAGGTTTGAAATCTGAATAAAAACTTACGGAATTATGCTCTCGCGAAGTTTTCGGTCTCGAAGATGTTTATGCATTGGCGATTTCACCCACTTTGAGCCCTATTTTTGGCCAATTCCAATGTTCCAGTCCACTAAAATCATAGCTATTTCACTAGAACTCCATTTCTTCTATCGATTAAGTACAAGAAACTGCCTATTTACTAATTTCAACTACCCAAAATAGTGGTCAGAAAATGACAATTTGGCCAATTTCACACAAATTTCAAACGATGCCAATTTCAAAATAGGGTCCAGAATAAACAAGGCAGACATTCCTGGCACTAAAATATCATCTTCTCTGTTCATTAGTCACGTCTCCAGGCCCCTCTTACATTACTTTTGCTTTCCATTTTGAATTTTTATTCTCACAAAAAATACAAGATTTATTGTTATGTATACTACTGCATCATTGTAAAAATGGTATAAATAATATCAGCGCACTTGTGCAAGAATATTAGACTCGCCAGTTGATGTGTATTGGACACATGGTGTGATTTGTTTACTCTTGAACATCGGCAAAAATCGAACATTTTCGCTACTTTGAGCTCAATTTCAAGGTACTTGTCATTGTCAAACCAATCAAAATCATCTATATTTCTGTAATATATCTTCCATTCTATCACATGAGACCAAGAAAACGAGAATACATCAATAAATACCATACGAAAATAGACTGCAAAGTCGCTGTTTTAAATGAAAAAAACGGTCAGTTTTTTTTTCTCATTATGCAGTGTGTGGTGCAGGATTTTTTTTATACTGCGCACACTAACCACATAGACCCATTCTTTCATATGTAGGCCTACCAGCCGTTTCCTGCTTAATTTGAAGCCGTTAGAATTTACGCATACTAGTACGGCACCAACCACTGCTCGTAAAACGTACTAGTATGGCACCGACCCCAAAAGGGTTAAACTTCACAAGCATCAAGGACAGGGACAGCTCCAGAATTACAATATACAAGGGTCTTGGGCTGGCAATCTGGCTGGAAGGGAAATGGGTCTGTGTACAGTGGACCCCCGAGTTTCGTAAAAACTTCACTCCTGAAGTCTGCTCAGGTGCCATTACCGAACGAATTTACTCACTTAAGGAAAAATGTCACGTAGGTTAGTCTATTTCAGACCCCCAAAAATACTTTTCCACAAGCACTTACAATATTATACTTACATAAATGTACGATTTCCGGGGTTTACGAAACTCGGGGGTCCACTGTAGTGAGTATGCACAGTATAAAAAATCCTGCCCACACCTTGTGCTTGGTTTAAATTAGAAACTTTGTGATTTTATTACAAAAAAGAGAGGTAGCAAAAATAGCACAATTTTAAGTATGTATTAACCCTTTCAGGGTCCAAGCCATAGATCTACGCATTGTCTACAGGGTCTAAGAATTTAAAAAAAAAAATTCTTATTGTTTCTTATGAAATGGTAGAGAATCTTTTTCTAAAGGTAATAAAACAAAAAGTACGAAATTTGGTGGAAAACTGACGAAATTACACTATCGCAAATTTGACTGTGTCAGTGATATTTACATTTTGGCGATTTTGCCTACTTTGACTCCTATTTTAGACCAATTACATTATTCCAATTAACCAAATTCTTAACTATTTCGTTAGTATTACTTCTATTTTATTGAATGAGCAGAAGAAACTGCCCAATCAACTTCTTCAAGTAGCCAATAAAGTGATCAGAAATTGGAAATTTTGCCAATTTCACATAAAGTTCAAAATATTCCAATTTCAAAACAGAGTCCAGAATAAACAATGCAGGCATTCTTGGCACTAAAATAACATTTCCAATGTTCGTTAGTTATGTTTCCAGGCTTTACAGATGAATTACATTTTGATTTTTGATTTACATAAAGAATTTTTATTCAAACCAAAAAATGGAAGATTTACTGTTATGCAATATTGTAATAATTGTATAAATAATATCACTACATTTGTGAACGTATATTAGACCCACCAGCCGGCGCATATTAGACATGTGAGGTCATTTGTTTACTCTTGAACATCGGCAAAAATTTAACATTTCCGCTAATATGAGCTCAGTTTCAAGCCATTTCCAGTACAAACCCAATCAAAATCATCTTTATTTCTGTAATATATCTTCTATTCTATCAAATGATACCAAGAAATCGCAAATACAACTTTAAAAAACATACGAAAAACACTGCAAAGTCGCTGTTTTAATCAAAAATTACGGTCTCAGTTTTTTTTCTCTCATTATGCACTGTGTGCTGCAGGATTTGTTTTATGTGGTGCACACTTACCACATAGATGTATTCTCTCATATCTAGGCCTAAATTTACCGCTCACAGCTTATCTGAGTGAGCTGAGCTCATGGCGTAGAACTACGGTTTCGACCCTCAACTCAAAGCTGTAGAACTACGGCACGGACCCTGAAAAGGTTAATACTTTAAAAATTGATTCGGTGATCTTAAGTTAATTGGGACTTCTTAAGTTTCAAACTGGCTCTATTATTTCAGGTTATGGAACAATTAAAAGGGATGGTGAAGAAACAGGAAGTAGTTGGATGAGTTGGTTTTGTTTGGTGAAGCATAGTGTTGGTGCAGCATAGTGTTGAGTTCAAAAGCTGTACTTCTCTACAATGGCAACACAGCTGCATCTGTGTCAATTGGCCATAGTGTCCAAATATCAGAAACTTATGCAAATATGAAGACACTAATAGCTGCAATCAAGTACCAGAATCACAATTTTCTTATTTGTGGTGATTTAAAAGTTATTGCTCTCCTACAAGGTCTTCAAGGCAGATACACCAGGTATCCCTGTTTTCTGTGTCTTTGGGATAGTAGGGCAGACAGCCAGCATTATGAACAAAACTTACTCAAGTGCATGTGGTGTCATAAGTAAGTTTATTCAGGTATACACAAATACAGTTACATAGATTATCATACATAGCAGCATATGTGTGGAGAACCTAGGATAACCCCAAAAAATCAGACAGACTTATTTCCATTAGGGTCCCTGAACCCTGTACCATATGGTACAATGTACCATACAGTATAATGTACTATATGGTACAATGTACCATACAGTATAATGTACCATATGGTACAATGTACCATACAGTATAATGTACCATATGGTACAATGTACCATACAGTATAATGTACCATATGGTACAATGTATCATATGGTTCAAAACCATAGAATTCCTCTTCAGATCCACTTCCATCAGTGTTAGAGCTATAACTTGGGAAAAGGAGTCAGAATTCGCCTGGGAATGAGAGCTTCCTTGCCGCCAGACATGATGAACAAAGCGTACTGAGAGGGCGTTCCCACAGTGCAATGCGAGTGCCCAGATTTTTTGTTTGCTGCACACAATGACCATGCAGACCCATTCTCTTAGATGTAGACCTACCAGCCTTCTCGCTCTAATTCGAAGTCGCTAGAATTTTGCCGTAGATCTATGGCTTGGACCCTGGCTTCAAAGCTGTAGATCTACAGGATGGACCCTGAAAGGGTTAACAAAATGCTTTATTGGAGAAGGCTCATACAGATACTCAAAAACCCAGAAAAAAGGAATTAATGTACAATTAATATGGATTCCAACAGAGCGAATTACTCCTTCATGACTGATATGTTAGCCAAAACACATACCATGATGGAAAAATGTAGAATATAACTTTGGTATGTCTGTGTTTATCATTAGAAATACTGTGGACCCCCAGATTTCGTACTGCTCCCAACTCGAACAATTATGTAAGTGTAATTTTGTAAGTGCTTTTGAAAGTGAATTTTTTGGGGTCTGAAATGGACTAATCTAATTTACATTTGTCCTTATGGGAACAAATTCGTTCGATAACGGCACTCGAACAGCCTTCTGGAAAGAATTATTGACGAAATCCAGGGGTCCACTGTAATATTAGAGAGAAGTAAATAATGAAATTGAATGTTATAAGTATGCAGTTAGAAGCCTGTGTAGCTCTATCACTCACTATGATAACATGAATGTAGGTAAGTACACTGATGGAGAAACTTGCAATGTGAACAGACTGACTGACAGGTATAGTAGCCAGGCTTGGTTACAAGTACTAATGGCAGAAACACAATTAATGATCAAGCCAAATGCAAAGTATGTGGTCATTTCATTTCTATGTTCACTTTCTTGAACACTATGTGCTTTATTGCCCACTTACTTAGAAATATAGAGACCAACAGTATAATAACCTGTGTGATATGTCAAAATATCATATTAAAGAAAATAAGATGACAGACATATTAAGCAAATTTCTTAAATCTTCTTGCAACAGATAGGTCAACTGTATATACGGGGTGGAGCAGAGAAAACGCATGTTTTCAAACAACTAGTACTCGGTGGCAGGTGAGGGAAATGACCTTGAGCAACTGTTGATGGCAGCTCAGACAATGCAGCTTCAGTAGCCATGGAACGTTGGAGTGTGCCACAGTTCACATGGCAAGAGCATCAATGGAGGTTGTTCAACGAATGTTTCCTGGACATGTCATCTCCCGATTCGGCGATGTGTCTTGGCCTCCACCCTCTCCCGATCTATCGATGTGTGTTATAGGGCTCGGACCCAACATGTATTGATGTATTTAAGTAACAATTACTCTGGAATACCTAATTATATTGAATTGATGGGGTCACAATTGCTTTAATGAGGTCTTAAGGGCAGGCCACTCGTAAGACTGAGAAGAAGCTGGGTCAAGCTTGATTTTTCAATATAATAGGTTGTAGTATACACACACACACACATTTAACCCTTTGAGGGTCGGTCACGTACTAGTACGTCATTGCAGCCAGGGTCAGTCACGTACTTGTACTCATAAATTCTAGCACCTTCAAATCTGGTGGAAGAAAGCTGGTAGGCCTACATATGAAAGAATGGGTCTGCGTGGTCAGTGTATGCAGTATAAAAAAAATCCTGAAGCACGCAATGCATATTGAGAAAAAACAAACTGACCGTGTTTTTGGTTTAAAACAGCTATACTTTCGAGTGTATTTTTGTATGGTATTTATGGTTGTATTCTGGTTTTCTTGGTCTCATTTGATAGAATGGAAGATATAGTACAGAAATAGTAATGATTTTGATTCACACACAACCCGCACATATAAAAGAGAGGAGCTTACGACGACGTTTCGGTCCGACTTGGACCATTTACAAAGTCACACTAACACACAGAGATGGGGGAAGGGGTATTTATAGGCAGGCAGACAGGGGAGGGTACCACTCTCTGGTACCCTCCCCTGTCTGCCTGCCTATAAATAGCCCTTCCCCCGTCTCTGTGTGTTAGTGTGACTTTGTAAATGGTCCAAGTCGGACCGGAACGTCGTCGTAAGCTCCTCTCTTTTATATGTGCGGGTTGTGTGTGTATTGTTCCAGTCACGGTATTGTGCCTTTTTTGTTATTAATGATTTTGATTGGTTTTACGATGACAAGTACCTTGAAACTGAACGAAAAGTAGCGAAAATGTTCGATTTTTGCAGATGTTCAAGAGTAAACAAATCACCCCATGCGTCCAATACACATCAACTGGAGAGTCTAATATTCTTGCACAAGTGCGCTGATATTATTTATACCATTTTTACAATGATGCAGTTGTATACATAACAGTAAATCTATTTTTTTGTGAGAATAAAAATTCAAAATGGAAAGCAAAAGTAATGTAAGAGGGGCCTGGAGACGTGACTAATGAACAGATAAAATGTTATTTGAGTGCTAGTAATGTCTGTCTCGTTTATTCTGGACCCTATTTTGAAATTTGTGTGAAATTGGCCAAATTGCCAATTTCTGACCACCTTATTGGGTAGTTGAAATCGGTAAATTGGCGGTTTCTTATACTCAATTGATAGAACAAGTAGAATTCTAGCGAAATAGCTATAATTTTAGTAGACTGAAATATTGGAATTTGCCAAAAATAAGGCTCAAAGTGGGCGAAATTGCCGATGCGTAAATATCGCCGATACTGCTAACTTCGCGAGAGCATAATTCCATTAGTTTTCCATCAAATTTCATAATTTTGGTGTTGTTATGATCGGAAAAAGATTCTCTATCATTTCATAAGAAATTTTTTTTTTTTTTTTTTTAAATTTTTCGACCCTGAGAACAAATTTGGGAGAGGGCCTCTCGACCCTCAAAGGGTTAAATAAGAAGTTTATAATAATAATAATAATAATAATAATAATAATTTTTATTTCAATGCATGTTACAAGTGTACAATGTTATTGGTAGTTACAATTATAAAACAATTATAAAACTGTAATTTCTTTTTGTAAAAAAAGGTGTACGAGGAAAACAAATTATTGTGGGTGCATGTGGAATGGTGAAAGGCAACAGTCTTTCTTTTGTTTGTTTTGGAGTGGGAGGAGTCTAGTTAAGCTCCTCCCTCTCTCTCACTCTTCTGAATGGCTTCAAGTTGGTAGGATGCACTTGTCTTTCTTATTTCTGGGCAGGATGTGATTGCCCCAGAGGTAAGATTTTTACTTTAAAGTGGTGTAACCATCATACCCTGTGTGGCTGCAGTGTGTAAAAACACTGGGGGTAAGGTCATGTTGAGGAAAGGGGTATTAACCCTTTCAGGGTTCAAGGCCCCTCTCCGAAACTCGTTCTCAAGGTCCAAGAATTTAAAAAAAAAAAAAAAAAAAAAAATTCTTATGAAATGATAGAGAATCTTTTTTCGATCATAACCCCACAAAAATTATGAAATTTGATCGAAAACTAACGGAATTATGCTTTCGAAAAGTTATCGGTATGGATGACATTTACGCATCGGCGATTTCGCCCACTTTGAGCCCTATTTTCGGCAAATTCCAATGTTTCAGTCTACTAAAATTATAGCTAGCTAGAACTCTATATCTTCTATTGATTGAGTACAAGAAACTGCCTATTTACCAATTACAACTACCCAAAATAGTGGTCAGAAAATGGCAATTTGGCCAATTTCACACAAATTTCAAACGATGCCAATTTCAAAATAGGGTCCAGAATAAACAAGGCAGACATTCCTGGCACTAAAATAACATCTTCTCTGTTCATTAGTCACATTTCCAGGCCACTCTTACATTATTTTTGCTTATCATTTTGAATTTTTATTCACACAAAAAAAATAGAAGATTTACTGTTATGTATACAACTGTATCATTGTAAAAATTGTATAAACAATATCAGAGCACTTGTGCATGAATATTAGACTCACCAGTTGATGTGTATTGGACACATGGTGTGATTTCTTTACTTTTGAACATCGTCAAAAATCGAACATTTTCGCTACTTTGAGCTCAATTTCAAGGTACTTGTCATTGTCAAACCAATCAAAATTATCTCTATTTCTGCAATATATCTTCCATTCTATCAAATTAGACCAAGAAAATGAGAATACATCAATAAATACCATACGAAAATAGACTGCAAATTCGCTGTTTTAAACCAAAAACACGGTCAGAGTTTTTTTTCCTCATTATGTACTGTGTGGTGCAGGAATTTTTTTATACTGCGCACACTGACTGCACAGACCCATTCTATCACATCTAGGCCTAACTGCCTGTTTCTGCGTGATTTGAGGGCTCTAGAATTTAGGCGTACTAGTACGCCAATAACCCCAGCGCATAAGCCGTACTAGTACGTCAATAATCCTGAAAGGGTTAATTGTGGCAGGTGGACCATGTGGATGTCAGGATAGCTGGTAGTTCATGTTTATGCTAAGAATAAGAGAATTCCTAACCTGTATATTCTGTATATATCTACCTGGAGTTTACCTGGAGAGAATTCCAGGGGTCAACGCCCCCGCGGCCCGGTCTGTGACCAGGCCTCATGTTGGACCAGAGCCTGATCAACCAGGCTGTTACTGCTGGCTGCATGCAGTCCAACGTACGAACCACAGCCTGGCTGGTCAGGTACCAACTTTAGGTGCCTGTCCAGTGTCTGCTTGAAGACAGCCAGGGGTTTGTTGGTAATTCCCCTGATGTATGCTGGGAGGCAGTTGAACAATCTTGGGCCCCTGACACTTATTGTGTTGTCCCTCAACATGCTAGTGGCACCTCTGCTTTTCATTGGGGGGATGTTACATCGCCTGCCGAGTCTTTTGCTTTCGTAGGGAGTGATTCTCGTGTGCAAGTTTGGTACTAATCCCTCGAGAATTTTCCACATGTATATGTATAATAATGTATCTCTCCCGCCTGCGGCATTCTAGAGAGTACAGGTTTAGGAACTTCAAGCATTCCCAGTAATTGAGGTGGTTTATCGCAGTTATGTGTGCCCTGAAGGTTCTCTGCACATTTTCAAGGTCATCAATTTCACCCGCCTTGAAAGGTACAGTTAGTGTGCAGCAATATTCCAGCCTAGATAGAACAAGCGATCTGTAAAATGTCAACATGGGCTTGACATGCCTGGTTTTGAAGGTTCTCATTATCCATCCTGTCATTTTTCTAGCAGATGCAATTGCTATGGTGTTATGGTCCTTGAAAGTGAGATCCTCTGACATGATCACTCCCAGGTCTTTGACATTAGTTTTTCGCTCTATCGTGTGGTTGGAATTAGTTTTGTACTCCGATGAGATTTTAATTTTTTCACGTTTTCCATATCTGAGTAATTGAAATTTCTCATCATTGAACTTCATATTGTTTTCTGCAGCCCATTTAAAGATTTGGTTTATGTCTGCTTGGAGTCTTGCAGTGTCTTCAACAGTGGACACTGTCATACAGATTCGGATGTCATCTGCAAAGGAAGACACGGCACTGTGGCTTATATCCCTGTCTATGTCTGATATGAGGATGAGGAACAGGATGGGAGCGAGTACTGTGCCTTGTGGAACAGAGCTTTTCACAGTAGCTGCCTCAGACTTTACTCTGTTGACTACTACTATTTGTGTTCTACTTGTTAGGAAATTATAGATCCATCTACCAACTTTTCCTGTTATTCCTTTATCACGCATTTTGTGTGCTATTACACCATAGTCACACTTGTCAAAGGCTTTTGCAAAGTCTGTGTATATAACATCTGCATTCTGTTTGTCTTCTAGAGCATCTAGAACCTGGTCATAGTGGTCCAGTAGTTGGGACAGACAGGAGCGACCTGCTCTAAACCCATGCTGCCCTGGGTTGTGCAATTGATGGGTATCAAAATGAGTGGCGATCTTACTTCTTAGAACCCTTTCAAAGATTTTTATGATATGGGACGTTAGCACTATTGGTCTGTAGTTCTTTGCTATTGCTTTACTGCCCCCTTTGTGGAGTGGGGCTATGTCTGTTGTTTTTAGTAACTGCGGGACAACCCCAGTGTCCATGCTCCCTCTCCATAGAATGTTAAAAGCACGTGATAGGGGCTTCTTGCAGTTCTATATGGAATATATCCCCTATTTTTCTAATAGTGGTTTAAATAAGCTATTGAGAGAACTGGTGAAAGATTTCAGAGGCAGCACAGCTAATCATGAATGTAAATATTACCCTAGACTAAGGTATTATGTAAGCTACCCCACACTAGAACATGTAATGAGAACCTTGCTAACAAAGTAAAAGGGAAAACAACATAACAATATGCAACTTCTTTTTGTAGGGATACCTTAAGTCAAGAGTGTACACAAACAAACCAATTGAAGAGGTGAAATTATCCATTCATCAAGAAATCGAAGCTTTGCCAGATGAAATGTTGCAGAAAGTGATGCAGAGCTTCGAGGAGAGGCTCCGAATTTGTGTCCGGCAAGAGGGATGTCATCTGGCTGAAATTATTTTCCAAACCTAATTAAGGAATGCAAATTTCAAAAATGCATTAAAATGCCTTTTATTTGATGTAATTAAAATTTGTTTATCTTTAAAATACACAAAGTTATTCATTCGTGAAAAACGTGTTTTCTCTGCTCCACCTTGTATACATCCAGATGTACTCCTGCTAACCCTTTTTGGGCTTTTTGTGTAGTGTATCCATATATCCTTGTGCTACTCTCCACAAGATGGATATAGTGAGCACAATAAATTGGCTGCTTCAGCAACAAAATTTAAAATCTACCCTACCTGATAGATGTTGCAAATTTTGAAGAATGCTTCAATGAGTGCCTTTCTGGTGCATGGAGAAAAGGGAACCAGTACTGAGAGGCTGTCTACCTGGAGCATGGAGAAGGGTAAACTAATACAGGAAGGCTGTCTACCTGGTGCATGGAGAAGGGTAAACCAGTACAGGGAGGTTGTCTACCTGGAGCATGGAGAAGGGTAAACCAATACAAGGAGGCTGTCTACCTGGTGCATGGAGTAGGGTAAACCAGTACAGGGAGGTTGTCTACCTGGTCCATGTAGAAGGGTAAACCAATACAGGGAAGCTGTCTACCTGGCACATGGAGAAGTGTAAACCAGTACAGGGAGGCTGTCTACCTGGAGCATGGAGAATAGTAAACCAGTACACAGAGGCTGTCTACCTGGAGCATGGAGAAGAGTAAACCAGTACAGGGAGGCTGTCTACCTGGAGCATGGAGAAGAGTAAACCAGTACAGGGAGGCTGTCTACCTGGAGCATGAAGAAGAGTAAACCAGTACAGGGAGGCTGTCTACCTGGAGCATGGAGAAAGGCAAACCAGTACAGGGAGGCTGTTTACCTGGTGTATGGAGGAAGGGTGAACCATTACTGGGAGGCTGTCTACCTGGTGCATGGGAAAAAGTAAACCAGTAATGGGAGGCTTGGTGTGGTGCAACATACCTGGTGCATGGGGAATGGTGAACCAGTACCGGGAGGCTTGGTGTGGGCCTTGGTGTGATGCAACAGAATGTTAGGAGTCTCCATCACATCCTCACAAGCATCCAAGAGTTTCTGGTGCAGCAAGAGACGTGTGAACACTGCAGAGTGCATCTGAAGACCATGGATGGACTTCACTTCCTGTTGAAACAAAAAAAAAATCATATTTACTATAAGGCTACAGTTTCCAAATTAGTAGTTGCTAATATGCTTAATCATTTCCTAAAATTGCATATTTATTGATTAGTTACAAGTTTTATGTTTTTAAAACATGGAGATAGTGACCTAAAAAACAAGAAACATTTTTACCATCACTCACTCCATAACTGTCTTGCCAGAAGAACACCGATACTACAGTCCAAAACAGAAAATATCTCCTCCCCTCCTTCAGAGTGCAGGCACTGTACTTTCCACCACCAGGACTCAAGTCTGTATGACCGGTTTCCCTGAATCCCATCATACATGTTACCTTGCTCACACTTCAACAGCATGTCATGTTAAGAAAACCACTTGCCTTCACTCTCTAACAAGCTCACACATGTTTGCTGGATGTCTAAGACCCTCACACACAAAACCTTTACCCCCTCCCTCCAACCTTTCCTAGGATGAACCCTACCATGCCTTCCCTCTACTACTGATTTATACACCTTCCAAGTCATCCTACTTTTGTTCCATTGTCTTTAAATGTTCAAACCACCTCAACAACCCCATTCAAACCTCTGGATACCTTAAGTAACCTCGCACCTCCTCCTAATCTCCAAGCTATGCATTCTCTGCATAATATTCCCACCATACATTAATAATAATAATAATAATAATAATAATATCTTTATTTACTACAAGAACATGTACATGGTATACAGGCCTAGCTAACATCAGTGACATACTACTACAGTGGACCCCCAAGTTTCGTAAACCCCGGAAATCGTACAATTATGTAAGTATAATATTGTAAGTGCTTTTGTAAGTGTATTTTTGGGGGTCTGAAATAGACTAACCTACGTGACATTATTTCTTAAGGACGTAAATTCGTTCGGTAATGGCACTTGAGCAGGCTTCTGGAATGAAGTTTTTACGAAACTCAGGGGTCCACTGTATATAGAAAGTCCCTTGTTATGCTGAGCATTTCGGGCAGATTAGGTCAGTGTCCTAGGATGCGACTCACACCAGTCGACTAACACCCAGGTACCCATTTTACTGATGGGGAACATAGACAACAGGTGTAAAGAAACACGCCCAATGTTTCTGCCCTGGCTGGGAATCAAACCCAGGCCCTCGCCGTGTGAAGCGAGAGCTTTAACCACCAGGCCACCAGAGCCCTTTGACATGACATCACTGCCTCCAGCCTCTTCCCTGTTGCAATGTTTAAAACCCATGCTTCACACCCATACAGTAGGGCCCCACTTATACGGCATGTTAGGTTCCAGGCTACCACCGGAAAGCGGACATCGCCGAAAAGCAGAACGCCATTTTTTTCCACTTTTAAATGCATATAAATGCTATATAACAAGTTTACACTAACATATATTAAGTTAATAGTAGATCTAGGCATTAAAAAACAATAAAAAGTAAAATACACACACAGTACACTCATTGCTTCAAAATATTTGCAGTCTTAATGTAGGGCGAGAGGTGAGTAGTATTTATTGTAAGAAGTCAGGTGTAGTAGGTATGGCAGCCCTCCTGGCCAACCCACCCACACATAATATACTATGACATTTAAAGTGCCCTAGAGTAATAAAAATGCATATACTACAGTACACTCATTACTTATCTTAAAATATTTGTAGTCTTAAAGTAGGGTGAGAGGTGAGAAAACGATATAAAAACAAATAAACGAGAGAGAGAGAATGAGTAAATGAGAAAGGACAGAGCTACAGAGTATGTAAACAAACAGACGAACGCGTCTGGTTTTGGTTCATACACGTTCATTCCCATGTCTGTGAATCTTATACCATAATACAAACACCTTACATTGTGAACAAGTTGTCTCCACTCCCATTTTCATGTAACACACCATTTTCAGAAGGAATAACGCTCTGAGTGAATGCATACAAAAGGAATAATTTTCTACAGTTACCCCAAGTAATACTATTGTGTACACATTTACTTTGGTATTGGACTAGAGAAAACATTATTCTTTCCAACACTCCACAAGACGACTGGAAAAACATCTCATATTTATGTTAATTTATTCTACTTTAGGTGTATTTATCATCTTTATATGTTACTTAGTGTGTTTATTACATAATTTTGAAAAAAATCATAGATTTATTATTGAAAATGTTTATATTAACGTAATATACAACATTTAACCCTTTCAGGGTCCAGAGGCAAAATCTCAAGAGTGACAGGCAGGTTCCAAGAATTTTCACAAAAAAAAAATTTCTTATTTTTTCTTATGAAATGGTAGAGAATCTTTTTCTGAAGGTAATAAAACAAAAAGTACAAAATTTGATAGAAAATTGAAGAAATTATGCTCTCGCAAATTTTGCTGCGTCCGTGATATTTATGCATCAACGATTTTGCCGACGTTGACTCCCATTTTAGGCCAATTACATTATTCCAGTCGACCAAATTCTTAGCTAGTTTGCTAGTATTACTTCTATTTTATCAATTGAGCACAAGCAATCGCCCAGTCAACTGTTCCAACTACCCAATAAAGTGATTGGAAATTAGTATTTTGGCCAATTTAACACAAAGTTCAAAATATTCCAATTTCAAAATAGGGTCCAGAATAAACAATGCAGGCATTCCTGGCACTAAACTAACATTTCCTCTGTTTATTAGTTACATTTTCAGGCTTTACAAATGAATTCCATTTTGATTTTTCATTCACATAATGAATTTTTATTCACACCAAAAAATAGAAGATTTACTGTAATGCAATACTGTAATAATTGTATAAATAATATCAGCACATTCAAGAACATATATTAGACCCACCAGCTGATGTGTATTGGATGCATGATGTTATTTCTTTACCCTTGAACATTGGCAAAAAATTGAACATTTTTGCTATTTGGAGCTCAGTTTCAAGCCAATTTCAGTATTAAACCAATGAAAATCATCTCTATTTCTGTAATATATTTTTCATTCTATTGAATAAGACCAAGAAACCGAGAATACAACCATAAAAAAACATATGAAAATACACCGCAAAGTTGTTTTAATTAAAAAACACAGTCTCAGATTTTTTTCTCATTATGCACTGCGTGCTGCAGGATTTGTTTTATATGGTGCACACTTGCCACATATGCCAGGTCACCATCTGGAAAAGACCTGGGCCGGGACAAGACTGGCAAACCTAACCCAGGCTTCAAAGCCGTAGAACTATGGGACGGACCCTCAAAGGGTTAATAAATCCCAGATAACTTAAGATCACTAAATCAGTTTAGAGTACAGTGGAACCTCAGTTGTCAAACGGACTAGTTGTTGAACAAATTGTTTTTTTAAACGATTTGTTTCCAGAAGGCCGGACTTGAGTCCTGGAGATGGGAAGTACAGTGCCTGCACTCTGAAGGAGGGGTGTTAAATGTTGCAGTTTTATAACTGTAGTGTAAGCATGCCTCTTGCAAGACAGTGATGGAGTGAATGATGATGAAATTTTTTCTTTTTCGCGCAACCCTGCCTTGGTGGGAAACGGCTGATGTGTTTAAAAAAAAAAAATTGTTCGATTTCGTTTTCGTACGTGGTCTTGGTTGTTGACCGACAACGCTCAGATCACGTGATCACCAGAGTCCACAGTGTGGGTCTCAGTCAGTATAGTGATTAACACATGTGCTGTAAACATCTCTTGAGCTCTTGCTATACATCTTGTGAAGGTAATGAAACCAAAGGTATGAAATTTGATGGAAAATTTATGGAATTACACTATCGCAAGTTAGCAGTCTTGGCGATATTTATGCATTGGAGATTTCACCTATGTTGAGCCCTATTTTGGGACAATTCCATTGTTCCAGTTGACCAAACTCATAGCTATTTCACTAGAACTCCTTTTATTCTATTGAGTACAAGAAACTGCCCGTTTACCTATTTCAACTCGTGTGTGTGTGCTCGTGTGTCTGACTCAATTAATATTTGCACTAATAACTCATTACAGTTGTGACCGGATGTGGACGTGTGAATTGCTCATTACTTTGTAATTTGTTCATGATTGTAACCATGTATGATGTGTGGATGATTTATCACCTTTGTACCTTGTTCAGTTATCAAAACTTTGGGGCCAGTCCCTGGACCCATTATGTACCTCTGTAATCCTTTGACTACTGTCCACATTATGGGTATGGGGTGCATAATAGAGATATTAAACTAACTAAAACAGCTAAACAATAAAGTGATCTGAAATTACTAATCTGGCCAATTTCACACAAATTTCAAGAAAGGCCAATTTCAAAACAGGGTCTATCATAAACAATGCAGACATTCTTGGCACTAAAACAACATTTTCTGCTCATTAGTAACGTCTCCAGGCATCTCTCATAATACGCTTGCTTTTCATTTTGAATTTTTATTCACAAAAAAAAAAATAAGATTTACTGTTATTCAGACTACTGAATAATTGTAATCATTGTATAAATAATATTAGCGCATTCGTGAATGCATATTAGACCCACCAGTTGATGTGTTGGACGCGTGACATGATTTGTTGACTCTTGAACATTGGCAAAAATTGAACATTTCTGCTACTTTGAGCTAAATTTCAAGCTACTTTTAGTTTTTAAACCATTGAAAATCAACTCTATTTCTGTAAGATATCTTCAATTCTATCAAATGAGACCAAGAAAATGAGAATACAACCATAAATACCATACGAAAATATACTGCAAAGTCGCTGTTTTAAACCAAAACCACAGTCGCAGTTTTTTCATATTATGCACTGCATGCTGCAAGATCTCTTTTTTATACAGCGCACACTGACCATGCAGACACATTCTCTCACATGTAAGCCTACCAGCTTTCTCCCACAAGATTTGAAGCTGCTAAAATTTTGCCATTAGCTCTCCTCTGACAGGTAAGAGGCAGTTAAATTTTCATTTACTGTACAGTATTTCAGTTAGATTTTCATTTAGTATTCATTTTTACAGTTTCTGTGTGAAGTATAATTTTGTACATTGTTTTATGTAGTAATTAGTACATTATTATTACAATAATATGTAATAAATTATTATAATAATAATAATAATAATTAATAATAATAATAATTTTTTATTTGGACATGATACAAAGAATTACATTTGGTTATTGAGAATACATGAGGTGTACATGCCAAAAGCCCCTAGTATGCAGGGCATTTTGGGCAGACTTAAAATTAACTTAAAACTAGATTGTAAGAATTATTGTAGATAGTATACAATGAGTAAAGGTACTTAAAATTAACTTAAAACTAGATTGTAAGAATTATTGTAGATAGTATACAATGAGTAAAGGTGAGTATTTAAGCTATGAAATTTGAACATAGTTTTGTACTTTTGTCTTCATTATAAAATTAATTAAATCAGATTAAACAAATTAAAGCAATAGTAATAATAAAATAATAAAAAGTTATGGTTGATAATTTATAAAATAAGTAAAGTTGCTTATCTAAGTTTTAAAGTTTGAATATAAGTTGAACATATCAATTAATTGTAGCAATTTATTGCAGCAATGCAACTAATTGAGTGAGATAACAATTTAAAACAATTTAAAACAATTAATTGCATTGCAGTTAGTTTACGTGGTCATTATAATATAAGTGTTGGGAATAATTAGCTAAGTAAGTATTATTCATAACAGGTTTTACATTCATTCATTCAATCGTTCATTCATACATTACATTGACTTTAAAGTCAGGTTTTACGTTAAGTGATTATTCTACTTTGCTGGGAATGGTTGATATGGAGCAATTATCTTTGGGTGAGAAGGTGTTTTTTTAGCATCGTTTTGAATTGGGGTACAGGTAGGGTTTCTTTGGCAATGACAGGTAATGAATTCCAAATTTTCGTGCCTTTTATGTGCATTGAGTTTTTACATAGTGTTAGGTGGACACGGGGAACATCGAGGAGTGATCTGTGTCTAGTGTTATGGTCATGTGTCCTGTTAAAATTAGTAAGGAGAAGTTTGAGTGGTGGGTTAATATCTGCATAGAGTGTTCTATGTACAGTGGTACCTCGACTTACGATGGTCCCCAAACTCACCCTTGTATGTAAGTTTATTTTTTTAAATGCTTTTGTAAGTGTAATTTTGGGGGTCTAAAAGGACTAGTCTATTTTACAACATTTCTTAAGGAGATAAATTCGTTTGGTAATGACACTTGAACAGCATTCTGGAATGAAAAAATATCGTAAGTCGAGGTACCACTGTATGTAATAGGCACAGTAAAAAGTATGGATGTCTTGTATGGTGAGTAAGTTTAGGTATTTGAATATTGGTGGAGTATGTTGCCTGGAGTGAGAATTTGTTATCATTCTAACTGCTGCCTTTTGTTGTGTTATTAGTGGTCTGAGATGAGTTATTGATGTAGAGCCCCATGCGCAGATTCCATAGGTGAGGTAGGGGTAAATGAGTGAGTGATATAGGGTAAGGAGAGCTGGTTGTGGAACATAGTACCGTATCTTGGATAGTATTCCCACGGTCTTTGAGACTTTCTTGGAGATTTGTTGTATGTGTGTCTGAAATTTGAGGCCACTGTCAAGATGTATTCTAAGAATTTTTCCCCTCTGTGAGTTTTGCGATAGGGGACCCGTTTATCATTATGTTAAGTGGTGCGTTTGCAGCTCTGTTCCCAAACTGGATAAAATAGGTTTTATCAATATTGAGAGTAAGTTTGTTGGTCATCATCCAGGTAGATATTTTCTGCAATTCAGTATTTGCAGTGTTGGCTAGTGTGTCTGGGCTTGGGTGAGAGATAACGTATGTAGTGTCATCTGCAAAAAGTATGGGTTTGAGTAGTTGAGATGCATTTGGTAGGTCGTTAATGTAAATGAGAAAGAGTAGTGGGCCAAGAACACTTCCCTGTGGGACCCCTACGGTAATAGTTTGCGCGGTGGAGCTAGCTCCATTAGTGTACACATATTGGTTTCTGTTGCTAAGGTATGATTTTAGGTAGTTTAAGGAGTGTCCTCTTATACCATAGTGCGATAATTTTAAGTGTAACAGATCATGGTCAACTGTATCATTTTTGGTCTGGAACATATAGGCGAGAGGGGGGATTATTTCCCAGTAAAAGAAGGCCTTAGACAAGGATGTGTGCTGTCACCATGGTTGTTAAACATATTTATAGATGGAGTTGTAAGAGAAGTGAATGCTCGGGTGTTGGCAAGAGGTGTGGGGTTAAAAGAATCTAACACAAAGTGAGGAGTTATCACAGTTGCTTTTTGCTGATGACACTGTGCTTTTGGGATATTCTGAACAAACAAACAAACAAAACAAACAAATAAATATTATTTCCTTGCAAGTTTACATTGAGGTTATGTAATTACAATAATGAGTTGCAGTGCAAAGAGAGCCACTATCATGCCATGGCATTATAAGCAGACTAAATTTAATGGCTTACAGACTACTTAACCCTTTGACTGTCGCAACCCCCAATCCTGAGTGCTCTCCTGTTGTCGCAAAATATTCGAAAAAAAAAAATTATATTTTCTTATCAAAATGTTAAGATTATTTTTCTGATTGTTTTTATCCTCAAAAAAAAATTTGCGATCAATACTTACCGAGATATGGAGGCATAAAGTTGGCAGAAAATGAGCCGCGTATGGTAACAGTGGCGCATGCCGCTCACCGGTAAACTTATACAAATACAAATACAAATTTTATTTCTTCGCAATTTTACATAGAAGTGCAAGGAGAGCCACTGACATGCCATGGCATTAGGGGCAGCTTAATCTAATGGCTTATAGACTATGTACATAATATTGGAGAAATTGATTGAGCTTAATTTATTTAAATATTGTTCAGATTACAATATGATGATATTTCATTGTTTAAATTACAGTATGGTGATACTACATTGTAACAAGTGTTTAGTAGGATGGCAGTTAATAGTAAAAATTGAAATTATCTTAAGGATAATAACATTTAGCATTTTTAAAAGTAATTTACCGAATGCGTATTTAGTTTAGGGTGAGTAGGTGGTAATATAATAGTAATATAATGGTAAAAATTTAAATTATCTTATAGGAAAATAACATTGAGCATTTTTGAAAGTAATGTAATAGAACATAATAGTAAAAATGGAAATTATCTTATAGGAAAATAACATTGAGTATTTTTGAGTATGAGTATTTAGTTAAGGGTGAGTAGGTGGTTTTTGAGAAGTGTCTTAAAATAATTTTCAGACAAGGTTATTTTAGTATTTACTGGTAATAAATTCCAGATTCTGGGGCCCTTTATGTGCATAGAATTTTTACATAGGTTGATATGGACATGGAGTATATCAAAAAGTGATCTGTGCCTTGTGTTGTGGTCATGGGTCCTATTAACCCTTTGGGGGTCGGTGCCGTACTAGTATGTTTTATGTTAAGTAAAAGGACACAAATGCAACTAATGTGACATTTTATTGTGGCAACGTTTCGCTCTCCAGGAGCTTTCTCAAGCCGTTACGGCTTGAGAAAGCTCCTGGAGAGCGAAACGTTGCCACAATAAAATGTCACATTAGTTGCATTTGTGTCCTTTTACTTAACATATTGTCGGTAATTCTACCAATAGTATGTTTTACGAGCAGGGGTCGGTGCCGTACTAGCATGCGTAAATTCTAGTGGCCTCAAATTAAGTGGGAAACGGCTGGTAGCCCTACATATGAAAGAATGGGTGTGTGTGGTCAGTGTGCATAGTATAAAAAAATCCTGCACAACACACTGCATAATGAGAGAAAAAAAACTCCGACCGTTTTTTTCGTTTAAAACAGCGACTTTGCAGTCTATTTTCATATGGTATTTATTGATGTATTCTCATTTTCTTGGTCTCATTTGATAGAATGGAAGATATATTACAGAAATAGAGATGATTTTGATTGGTTTGACAATGACAAGTACCTTGAAATTGAGCTCAAAGTAGCGAAAATGTTCGATTTTTGACGATGTTCAAGAGTAAACAAATCACACCATGCGTCCAATACACATCAACTGGCGAGTCTAATCTTCATGCACAAGTGCTCTGATATTATTTATATCATTTATACAATGATGCAGTTGTATACATAACAGTAAATCTTCTATTTTTTGTGAGAATAAAAATTCAAAATAAAAAGCAAAAGTAATGTAAGAGGGGCCTGGAGACGTGACTAATGAACAGAGATGATATTTTAGTGCCAGGAATGTCTGCCTTGTTTATTCTGGACCCTATTTTGAAATTGGCATCGTCTGAAATTTGTGTGAAATTGGCCAAATTGCCATTTTCTGACCACTATTTTGGGTAGTTGAAATTGATAAATAGGCGGTTTCTTGTACTCAATCGATAGAAGAAATGGAGTTCTAGCGAAATAGCTATAATTTTAGTAGACTGAAACATTGAAATTTGCCGAAAATAGGGCTCAAAGTGGGCAAAATCGCCGATGCGTAAATGTCATCGATACCGCTAACTTCGTCTAGTCGCAGTTAAGCCTGTCGGCAGGCGACTGTCAGCCTCGTGTCACAGCTTCAGTGAGCAGCCTGCATAAAGTTGATGTCACTTTGACTGCTAGCCCACTCACTGCAGTAAGGTGTATGCTCGCAAAAGCATAATTCTGTTAGTTTTCGATCAAATTTCATAATTTTGGTGGCGTTATTATCGGAAAAAGATTATCATTTCATAAGAAAATTTTTTTTTTTTTTTTTCCAAAAAATTTTCGACCCCAGGAACAGGTTTCTGAGAAGGCCTGTCGACCCCCAAAGGGTTAAAGTTGGTGAGGAGAATTTTGAGAGGAGGGTTTATATTAGAGTGTAGAGTTCTATATATGTAGTAGGCACAAGAATAAGTGTGAATGTTCTTTATGGTGAGTAGTTTTAGGCTTTGGAATATTGGCAGAGTATGCTGTCTAGAGTGGGAATTTGTTATCATTCTGACTGCAGCCTTTTGTTGGGTTATGAGTGGTCTAAGGTGATTTACTGTTGTTGATCCCCATGCACAGATTCCATAGGTGAGATAAGGGTAGATGAGTGAGTGATAAAGTGCAAAGAGAGCTGACTGAGGCACATAGTAGCGTATCTTTGATATTATGCCTACTGTCTTTGAGATTTTCTTGGAAATTTGTTGTATGTGTGTTCGGAATTTTAGGCTACTGTCAATGTGGATTCCTAGGAATTTCCCCTCTGTGAGTCTTGTGATGGGTGATCCGTTTAGCGTAACCATTTAAGCAGGGCCTTACTTATATGGTATGTAAATACGTAGTTAGTAAAATTAAATTAAATTAATTATATTTAGAAAGAGTTTGGTGCTAGGCAATAAATACCCAATTCCCCAGTTTATGTAATATTGAATAAGTTTGATACATTGGTCACAATATATACAGCTAAGCTAAAAAAATCTCAATAGTTAAATTTGCAGGGGTCCTACAAATTTAGGATACAGTAGATCGTCATTTAGCACGGTAGTTACGTTCCTGAAAACATTGTGTTAGATAATTAAAAGAACTTAACCCTTTGAGGGTTTTTGACGTACTAGTACGGCTTACATGCCAGGGCATTTGACGTACTAGTACTCCTAAATTCTAGCGCCCTCAAATCAAGCAGAAACAGGCTGGTAGGCCTAGATGTGAGAGAATGGGTCTGTGCGGTCAGTGTGCACAGTATAAAAAAAATCCTGCACCACACAGTACATAATGAGGAAAAATAAACTCCGACCGTATTTTTAGTTTAAAACGGCGACTTTGCAGTCTATTTTCGTATGGTATTTATGATTATATTCTCGTTTTCTTGGTCCCGTTTGATAGAATGGATGATATATTAGAGAAATAGAGATAATTTTGATTGGTTTCTCAATGACAAGTACCTAGAAATTGAGCGCAAAGTAGCGAAAATGTTCGATTTTTGGCGATGTTCAAGAGTAAACAAATCATGCCACACGTACAATATACATCAACTGGCGACTCTAATATTCTTGCACAAGTGTGCTGATGTCATTTATACCGTTTTTACAATGATGCAGTAGTATACATAATAATAAATCTTCAATTTATTGTGAGAATAAAAATTCAAAATGGAAAGCAAAAGTAATGTAAGAGGGGCATGGAGACGTGACTAATGGACAGATAAAATGTTATTCGAGTGCCAGGAATGTCTGTCTCGTTTATTCTGGACCCTTTTTTGAAATTGGCATCTTTTGAAATTTGTGTGAAATTGGACAAATTGCCAATTTCTGACCATCTTATTGGGTAGTTGAAATCGGTAAATTGGCGGTTTCTTGTACTTAATCGATAGAAGAAATGGCGTTCTAGCGAAATAGCTATAATTGTAGTAGACTGAAACATTGGAATTTGCCGAAAATAGGGCTCAAAGTCGGCGAAATCGCTGATGCGTAAATACTACCATCGATACTGCTAACTTCGCGAGAGCATAATTCCGTTAGTTTTCGATCAAATTTCAAAATTTTGGTGGCATTATGATCGGAAAAAGATTCTCTATCATTTCATATGAAAAAATATTTTTTTTTTTCCAAAAATGTTTCGACCCTGAGAGAGAGTTAAGAATCGGGGTCTCGACCCTGAAAGGGTTAAGGGAAAAATAGGGTTACGTTCCTGAGAGTCCCCAAAAAGCCAAACAAATCTTACAAAAATAAAAGTGAATATGTAATTGTAGTTCATTATCGTGATGTATTATGTTGTTTTTACTGCTTAAGACTACAAATGTAACAGAAATAATAGTATTTACCTTAAATAACAAAAAACGACGAAACGTCGTCGTTAGTTTCTCTCCTTTTTTATGTGCGGGTTGTGTGTGTAGTGTGGTATTTACCTTAAATTGTGGGTGCTGGTGTTTGTGGATGATTGTGAAGAGAGTGGAGAGTTATGCTGTGGCCCTACTGGGCTGAGGTGGATAGTAGAGGTTCTGGAACTGAAGTCGATGGTTGTACTGAGTGTCTAACTTTAAGTCATTCAGTAAGTCAGTCAAGTCATGAAGTCAGTAAGTACTAGTTTCAGTAAGTCAGTCAAGTCATTCAGTAAGTCAGTCAAGTCATTCAGTAAGTCTTGATCAGTCAAGTCATTCAGTAAGTCAGTCAAGTCATTCAGTAAGTCAGTCAAGTCATTCAGTAAGTCAGTCAAGTCATTCAGTAAGTCAGTCAAGTCATTCAGTAGGTCAGTCAAGTCATTCAGTAAGTCAGTCAAGTCATTCAGTAAGTCAGTCAAGTCATTCAGTAAGTCAGTCAAGTCATTCAGTAAGTCAGTCAAGTCATTCAGTAAGTCATTCAGTAAATCAGTCAAGTCAGTCACACAAACTTATGTTTACCTCTTTTTATGTGTACAAAGTAACACCATTATAACCACAGGTTATGTCTTGTCTAATATCTTTGTTTTCTTCATTAATTCTAAGACTTAAATGCTTATACCTTTTCTTGCCACTTTGAGCAACACTGGTATGCCTACTGGGTGTCATGATTGCTTGGCACATACAAGATATAGTAATTTAAAGATCAAAACACAATTCACTCTCTCTTATTCTTCACAAACAGCTGGCTTGTAGCAGAGGACTTGACACGTATGAAATATGAATGCTGGGATGGTGGGGGGGGGGTGGCTGGGGAAGGCAGGTGGTCTCCCCCGCGGAGGGAACTGTTATTTGTTTTTTTCTTCCCGCAAACTGTAAGTAAGTTTATTCAGGTATACACAGATACAGTGGACCCCCGGATTACGATATTAATCCGTTCCAGAGGGCTTAGCGTAAACCGAAAATATCGTAATCCGAATCTATTTTCCCCATAAGAAATAATGTAAATTCAATTAATCCGTTCCAAACACCCAAAAGTATTAAAATAAATATTTTTTACACATTAACTTACACAGAAGATTGATACATGTATATATAAATTACCACAAACAAATACTACAACAGTATAATAACTTAACACTTACCTTTATTGAAGAGTTGTTGATGTATGGAAGATGGAAGGAGGGGAGAGGACGGAGTATGCTAGTGTTTGGAAGGGGAATCCCCTTCCATTAACACTTCAGGTACCAAGTCCTTGCCTTCCTGCTACACTCCCTGCATGCCTGCTACACTCCCTGCATGCCTGCTACACTCCCTGCATGCCTGCTACACTCCCTGCATTCCTGCTACACCACCTGCATGCCTGCTACACTCCCTGCATCCCTGCTACACTCCCTGCATCCCTGCTACACTCCCTGCATCCCTGCTACACTCCCTGCATCCCTGCTACACTCCCTGCATCCCTGCTACACTCCCTGCATCCCTGCTACACTCCCTGCATCCCTGCTAACTCCTTGCATCCCTGATACACTCCCTGCATCCCTGCTACACTCCCTGCATCCCTGCTACACTCCCTGCATCCCTGCTACACTCCCTGCATGCCTGCTACACTCCCTGCATGCCTGCTGCACTCCCTGCATGCCTGCTACACTCCCTGCATGCCTGCTACACTATCTGCATCCCTTCTACACTCCCTGCATCCCTGCTACACTCCCTGCATCCCTGCTACACTCCTGCATCCCTGCTACACTCCCTGCATCCCTGCTACACTCCCTGCATCCCTGCTACACTCCCTGCATCCTGCTACACTCCCTGCATGCCTGCTACACTCCCTGCATGCCTGCTGCACTCCCTGCATGCCTGCTACACTCCCTGCATGCCTGCTACACTATCTGCATCCCTGCTACACTCCCTGCATCCCTGCTACACTCCCTGCATCCCTGCTACACTCCCTGCATCCTTGCTACACTCCCTGCATCCCTGCTACACTCCCTGCATCCCTGCTACACTCCCTGCATCCCTGCTACACTCCCTGCATCCCTGCTACACTCCCTGCATCCTTGCTACACTCCCTGCATCCCTGGTACACTCCCTGCATCCCTGGTACACTCCCTGCATCCTTGCTACATCCCTGCATCCTTGCTACACTCCCTGCATCCTTGCTACACTCCCTGCATCCCTGCTACACTCCCTGCAACTTTGCTACACTCCCTGCATCCCTGCTACACTCCCTGCATTCCTGCTACACTCCCTGCATCCTTGCTACACTCCCTGCATCCCTGCTACACTCCCTGCATCCCTGGTACACTCCCTGCATCCTTGCTACACTCCCTGCATCCTTGCTACACTTCCTGCATCCCTGGTACACTCTCTGCATCCCTGGTACATTCCCTGCATCCCTGGTACACTCCCTGCATCCTTGCTACACTCCCTGCATCCTTGCTACACGCCCTGCATTCCTGCTACACTCCCTGCATCCCTGGTACACTCCCTGCATCCTTGCTACACTCCCTGCATCCTTGCTACACTCACTGCATCCCTGCTACACTCCCTGCCGTATTTCTGAGCCTCTTTACCACAGGGCTGGCACTAGGAGCTTTCTTTGGACCCATGGTGGCTTATTTAGCAGTTGCAGGCACTAAAAACAGTGGAAAAATGACAAAATGTATGGTATGAATGCGTGGGTGGTGGCGGTGGCACTCACTCGCTGGTAAACAATAGCACACTGCTGTCCCATGGCATGTGTACGCGTCCAAGATGAATAGCGTATTCCGAGCGGATCATCATAAACTGAGCCAATATTTTTACAGAAAAATGTATCGGTAACCGAATTTAGCGTAATCCGACGCCATCGTAATTCGGGGGTCTACTGTACAGTTACAAAGATTATCATACATAGCAGCATATGTGTAGAGAACCTAGGATAACCCAAAAAAGACAGAGTGACTTATTTCCATTCTGTCTGACTTTTTTGGGTTATCCTAGGTTCTCTACACATATGCTGCTATGTATGTATCTATGTATGTATCTGTGTATACCTGAATAAACTTACTTACAGTTTGCGGGAAGGAAAAACAAATTCCCTTTTCCTCTAAGCACGAGGATTGGGCTTACGCTTGAAATCACCTGATGCATTACCACAAAGGAGCAAGGTGAAGTGATCCTTTGCTGTCTTGAAGCCTAGTGCACTTTTCTCTTGCTGACTGATATAAGTTCGTGTTGGCATTTTCTTCCAGAAAACACTTGTCTCATCAGCATTAAACACTTGATGTGTCTGAAAGCCACCCTCAGTAGGACTCCCCCACTGACTCAATGGTTTAACCCACCACGGGCGACCGTGCGCTCAAAATTTTTTCCCTTCCCATGAAACGTGTAATATCATTTTTACGTCATGTTAGATAATAATGTGCCGCAATTCTTCAATCGTGCAATACCCATAACATGCAACATAATCTCATGCTAAATGACAATCTACTGTAATCAAATAACACAAAATTATGCAAACAGTAAATAACAAAAAAAGGCACAATACCGTGACTGGAGCAATACACATGATTGTTAGCTGTGGACCGAAACGTCGTCGTAAGCTCCTCTTTTATATGTGCGAGTTGTGTGTGTATTATGGAAACAGTATAATTTTTTTCCATATTTAAGTTCATTTTCTGTTTTAAGAATATATATTTCCATAAATATTTCCTTGCATTTCAGTTTTATGATTGTAAACTACCAATATCTATGTATACTTGCAAAGAAATAAAATTTACTTTACTTTACTCTAGTCTAGTTAATATTGATATTCATAAGAGCAAAATCTTATATTTATTTTTCAATTTAGGGTTGTGTGCTAAGAAAAATAATGGGAACTACAGAAAAAAGTGAATAATCCAGGTCATTCATGAGAGGCCCTTCAAGAAAAAGTAGAATAAACAAAACATACATGAATTAGAGAGAATGCAAATATGGGGGTTCAACTCAAAATAAATTATTATACTCACTTTCTTTTCTTTCTGGTCCCTCCAGTCCCCTTGCCAGGTGGCTTCCAATTCAAACTGCTTTTTGGCCTCAAAAAGTTGGTCATATTCCTTACTTAGCTCCTCCTTTTCCTCCGCTGTTAACAAATCAAGCACCACATACCCATTGTCATCATAAAATGTCTTCTGTTTAGGCGTTAAAAACTTCATGATTGTTAGCTGTGGAGAAAACAAAATCATTACTTTCAAATATTAAATGTAAGCAAATGTACAATGGTACCCCGCGTTTCAGCCATAATTCGTTCCAGAATGCTGTTCGAGTGCCGTTACCGCACGAATTTGTTCTAATAAGGAATAATGAAAATTAGATTAGTCCGTTTCAGACCCCCAAAAATAAACTTACAATAATACAGTGGTACCCCGAGTTTCATACTTTATTCATTCCAGAAGGCTGTTCGAGTGTCGTTCCTGAACGAATTTGTTCCTATAAGGAATAATGTAAATTAGATTAGTATGTTTCAGACCCCCAAAAATACACTTACAAAAGCACTTACAATAATACACTTACATAATTGTTCGAGTTGGGAGCTGTACGAAACTCGGGGTACCACTGTACACTTATACAGTGGACCCTCGGTTAACGAAAGGTCTAGTTAACAAAAAAATCGGTTACCGAAAGCTTTTTTCGCAATCGGATAGCGAAAAAAACTCGGTTAGCAAAACGTATTAGACCTGTCCGCCTGCTCCGCGCCTGGCCTGCGCCTGCGCAAGACGCCAGTGTAGCGTTGTTTACCATTGAGAGAACATTACCCAGCGCACTCTTTCAAACATTCACAATACAGTTGGTGTCTTTTTTGGTGGTTTAGTGATTGTCACTGTGAAATAAGTCACCATGGGTCCAAAGAAGCTTCCTAGTGGCACCCCAGTGGTAAAGAGAGTGAGGAACACCATCGAACTGAAGAAAGAGATACAGTGGACCCCTGCCATTCGAACACTCCAAAACCCACCCTCATTCCAGAATGCTGTTCAAGTGCTGTTACCAAACAAATTTATTCCCATAAGGAATGATGTAAATTAGAGTAGTCCATGTCAGACCCCCAAAAATACACTTATAAAAGCATTTAAAAAAATACACTTACATAAAAGGGTGAGTTTTGGAGTGTTCGAATGGCGAGGGTCCACTGTAATAGAAAAATATGAGAGTGGCGTACGTCTGAGTGATCTTGCCAGGATGTACAAGAAAAGTGCATCTACTAGCGGCACTATCCTGGCAAAGAGAAATGAGATCAAGGAAGCTAATGTTGCAAAAGGGGTTAATTTATTAACAAAACAAAGATCGAAAACAGTGGATGAGGTTGAGAAGTTACTGATGGTGTGGATCAATGAAAAACAGATAGCGAGTGATAGTATTTCCATGGCGATAATTTGTGAAAAAGCAAGGAAGTTGCACGCAGATCTTGTCAAGACAATGCCTGGAACCAGTGGTGATGTGAGTGATTTTAAAGCCAGCAAAGGCTGGTTTGAGAGGTTTAAGAAACGTAGTGGCATACACAGTGTTGTGAGGCATGGTGAGGCAGCCAGCTCAGACAAATGTGCAGCTGAAAAATTTGTGAGTGAATTTAAGGGGTTCGTAGAGGCTGAAGAATTCCTCCCCCAACAAGTGTTTAATTGTGATGAAACAGGCCTGTTTTGGAAGAAACTGCCCAACAGGACCTTCATTACTCAGGAGGAAAAGGCACAGCCAGGACACAAGCCTATGAAAGACAGGCTAACTCTTATGATGTGTGCCAATGCCAGTGGTGATTTTAAAGTGAAGCCTTTACTGGTGTATCACTCAGAAAATCCCAGACCCTTCAAGAAACACAGTGTTGACAAGAATAATTTGTGTGTGCATTGGAAGGCTAACACCAAGGCATGGGTCACTACGGAGATTTTCAAGGAATAGGTGACTGGAGTGTTTGGCCCTAGTGTGAAGAGATACCTCCTGGAAAAGAAATTGGGATTCGAGTGCCTCCTGGTACTGGACAATGCTCCTGCTCATCCTCACAACTTGGAAGAGTTGTTGCCTGATGAGTTCAGTTTCATCACAGTGAAGTTCTTGCCTCCTAACACCACTCCTCTCATCCAGTCCATGGACCAGCAGGTCATTGCAAACTTCAAGAAACTGTACACCAAAGCAGTGTTTCAGAAGTGATTTGATGTGACCTCAGACACTGCATTGACCCTATGAGAGTTCTGGAAAGAACACTTCAATATCGTGCATTGCATAGGCCTTATAGGTAAGGCTTCGGAGGGAGTGACTTCCAGGACTTTGATCTCTGCTTGGAGACCACTGTGGCCGGATTGTGTTGAAAAGAGGGATTTTGAAGGATTTGAGGCTGGCCCTGACCCTGACCCTGATGACCCTGTGCCTGTTGTGGAACATGTTGTGGAAGATATTGTGGCATTGGGGAACACCCTGGGGTTGGAGGTGAGTGGTGAGGATTTGGAAGAGTTGGTGGAGGAGCACAGGATAGAGCTAACAACTGAAGAGCTGCAAGAGCTTCATCTGGAACAGCAACAGACCACAGCTGAGGTTATTGCTTCACAGGAGGAGGGAGAGAGAGAGGAGGAGGTGCCTTCTTCAGTGCTTAAGGAGATGTGTACAAAGTGGAATGAGTTGCAGACATTTGTTGAAAGACACCACCCTGAGCAAGCTGAAATGAGCCTTCTGTGCAACCACTTCAGTGACAGAGCCATGTTGCACTTCAGGAAAGTATTAAAGAGTCGCCAGAAACAGAGGACTCTGGACAGTTATTTTTCTAAGAAGAGTTCTAGTGACTCTCAAGCTGGTCCTAGTGGCATTAAAAGACCAAGAAGGGAAGTAACCCCAGAGAGAGACTTGTTACCTGAAGTCCTTTTGGAGGGGATTCCCCTTCCAACCACTAACACCCTGCCCCTGTCATCATCCCTATCTTCCAGATGCCTGCAAGTCTCTTCAATAAAGGTAAGTAAATGTTATTTATATTATATGTATTGTAAATATTTTTTGTGGAACGGATTAATTGTATTTACATTATTTCTTATGGGAAATAAGGGTTCGGATTACGAAAGATTCAGATTAAGTAATAGCTCCTGGAACGGATAAATTTTGTTAACCGAGGGTCCACTGTATAATTGTTCGAGTTGGGAGCTGTTCAAAACTCGGGGTACCACTGTACTTTTTAATATTATAAAAGAAAGCAGAATTTAATATAACACACAAAAACAATAACAATAATAGTGGTAACATTTATGAAACGGCTCAGTGAAAGTGGTTAGCTGGATAGGGTCTAAAGTCATCAACAAACAACAAAATGCCTTTCATCAGTGGACTGCTCACAGAGTCGAATGCAAAGTTTGCAGCTTTCACAGAGACCCATGCAAAGGATCATTTTGACAATGAAATATGGATCCCAGGGTACAATTCATTCAGATGCGACAGAAAAAACAGGCAGCAAGGGAGGAGGGGCGGGTTGGCATGTATGTCACAGAGTCACTCATTTGTTTGGAATTACTAAATACCACAAATGATGTAGTTGAAGTTTTGGCAGTAAAGACTGAAAACCAAAACCTTGTCATTGTGGTTGTATACATACAACTTCCCAACAATTCAAGGAACAGCTTTTGAAAATTTACTACTCTCTGGAAAAATCTTCCAAACCCATCCCTAAATATCTTGTTGCTGGGTGATTTCAATTGAAGACACCTAAAGTAGAAAAATGTGGCAAATAATGGCAAATGTGGCAAAGATAATAATAATAATACATATAATAATATCTTTAGTTACTACAACTACATGTACAAGGTATACAGGCCTAGCTGACATCAATGACATACTACTACAGTAGACCGTTATATAACACGGTAGTTATGCTCCTAAAAATGCTGTGTTAGATAAAACCATGTTAGATAAACTGAAGAACTAATAGGAAAAATAAAGTTATGTTCCTGTGAGCCCCAAAAAAGCCAAACCTTTTTTTTAGACCTCCAGATCATGCAAAAATAAAAGTGAATATGTAATTGTTGTTCACTGTCGTGATGTATTATGTTGTTTTTACTGATTAGGACTACTAATGCAACAGAAATAATAGTATTTCTTACCTTAAATTGTGGGTGCTGGTGTTTGTCGATGATTGTGAAGAGAGTGGAGAGTTATGCTGGGGCCCTACTGGGCTGAGGTGGAGGGTAGAGGTTCTGGTACTGAAGTCGATGGTTAACCTGGAGTGTGCATAAATTCTGTAATGGATTTCTGGGCTATTTTACCCTACAGTACATTATACAACTGACGGTAAGGCATCAGTAAGTCAGACAGTAAGTCAGTCAGTCAATTAATCAGTCAAGTTAGTAAGTCAGTCAAGTGGGTGGGTGGGTGAGGGTGGCAGGGGATGGCAGTAGGTCTCCCCCATTGACTCAAATGTTTAACCCACCGCCAATCCCGTGGGCGACTGAGCGCTCAAAATTTTTTCCCCTCCCGCAAACCGTGTTAAATTAATTTTACGAAGTATTATATAAAATTGTGCCGCAATTCTTCAACCGTGCTATACCCGAATCGTGCCAAATAAACTCGTGTTAAATGACGGTCTACTGTATTACAAAATATAAAGTACGTACAGTGGTACCTCGACTTACGATGGTCCCCAAACTCACCCTTGTATGTAAGTTTATTTTTTTAAATGCTTTTGTAAGTGTAATTTTGGGGGTCTAAAACGACTAGTCTATTTTACAACATTTCTTAAGGAGATAAATTCGTTTGGTAATGACACTTGAACAGCATTCTGGAATGAAAAAATATCGTAAGTCGAGGTACCACTGTACAAAGAAAGCCACTAGCATGCCTAGGCATTTTGGGCAGACTGATCCTAATTCTCACTGACTATACTGATACAGGTTATGGAGTGGTACATTCTAATGCTAATTAATTCACATTATTACAAAAGTTAGGTAATCAGGAATTTTATGATAATAAGATTTATAATAGTGAGATAGCAAAAAACAAATTACAATTAGTGTAATTTAGTAATGGGAAAGAATGGATTTATCAGTTAAAAATAGGAGAGAAGAGTTATTAAGCTAGAATGAAATAAAGTATAGTAAAAATTAAAAATTTAGATATAAACTATTAAGTTTAAATTACAAAATTGGGTAGCACCAGTGAGTTTGGTGTTGGTTATTTAATAAGCTAGAATGTAATTAGGTAAACTAGATATTACCTATGATATTAACAAGATAATAAGGTAGTTATAAGATAGTTATAGAGTAAAGTAGCACCAGACTGTTACTTGTAATTGCACTAGAGAATAGTTACAATAGATATAAAGGTATAATACAGGTTTATATAAAAGTATAAAAAAAAAAATAAAGAGGGCAAAGAATGGTATACAGTAGATATTAAAATAAGTAAAATGGGATATTTGCCACAGGTTATTAAAAAGTATAATTGGTTAAGATAGGGCAATGATGTTGTAGCTGTATATGGAAGCTTGGATCTTTGGCAATGATAGTTTAATAAAAATAAAGGTATAAAATAAGATTGAGCAATGAAGTATAATAAAATTGGGTAATAATAATTTTAAAATAAAAAATTGGGCAATAAAGCTTGAATAATAAGGGAATTTTGTAGTTATTAAATACAAATTAAGACTATGAGGTAGAATTAAGACAATGAGGTAGAATGGTAGTTGGATATAAAAGTGAAAATTTAATGGTAAGAGTGAAAATAAAATGAAATAAATGACGGGGAAACAGGTGTAGACAAGGACACACACAAAACAGTGGTACAAACTAGCAATACCACGGTAGATAGTAAACAAGGGGATGCCCAGGGAAATACTGAAGATAAATTACCGGAAACAGTTGAAGGCTCCATTGTTAGCAATAGTAACGAAGACAGACATGAGACAGGAACACACCCACCAATGGGGAACACAGTCACAAAAAACCAGGGCAAACGGAAACCAGGCCTATGTGAATATTATGCACTTGGTATCTGCAGGCATGGAAAATCTGGGAAATCAGATGGGACATGTAATTATGATCACCCCAGAAAGTGCCGTTCCCATATGAAAACAGGCAAATGCAACCTCCCGTCCTGTAAGTTTTTCCACCCTGAAATGTGCCATACATCAATTCAGGAAAGACAGTGCTATAACTTATATTGCCAGGCATACCACCTAAAGGGTACGAGGCGACACAGAACATCCAGACCATGGCAAAATCAGGGTAGCCACAGCCACTCCGGAGAGAGAGGTTTTTTAGTGCCAGGAAGGAAAAAAAGCTGGCAGGAAATGACAGAAATTGTACACCAACTGCAATCATTTCTGGAGTGGAATCACAGTCAGTGGCCTCCACTCCATTACAACAGATATTAGAGCCAGAAAAAAAAGACCCCCCCCATACCACCAATACCACCAATCCAACTACATTCATCTTTGCTAATATACAGGGTCTAAAGCCAGCAACAAACAACAAGGTAGTACCTTACATTTGTGGACTGCTTACAGAGTCAAATGCTATGTTTGCGGCTTTCACAGAGACCCACATAAGAGATCACTTGGACAATGAAATATGGATCCCGGGCTACAACCTATACAGGTGTGACAGAGTGAACAGGCAAAAAGGGGGGGTTGGCCTGTATATCACAGAGTCACTTATATGTTCAGAACTACTAAATGCCTCAAATGATGTAGTTGAAGTATTAGCAATAAAGGTCGAGAATCAAAACCTGGTCATCGTGGTTGTCTACAAGCCCCCGGATGCAACGTCCCAACAATTCCAGGAACAGCTTCTGAAAATTGACCACTGTCTGGAAAATCTTCCAGCTCCTGCCCCCAACATCTTGCTACTGGGGGATTTCAACCTCAGGTACCTAAAATGGAGGAACATTGCAAACAATGTGGTAGCAGAGATAACACCAGGAGGCAGCTCAGATGAAAATTCACACATGCATGAACTTTTAAATCTCTGCACCAAGTTCACCTTAAACCAGCAAATAGTAGAGCCCACAAGATTAGAGAATACGCTGGACCTCATCTTCACCAACAATGATGATCTGATACGAAATGTCATCATATCAAAAACAATATACTCAGATCACAACATAATAGAGGTCCAGACATGCATGCGGGGAGCCCCAGATCAACAAAATGTGATCAGCCGTGAGGGAGCTTTCTCCAAATTCAACTTCAATAACAAAAACATAAGGTGGGACCAAGTAAACCAAGTCCTAAATGATATAAACTGGGAAGATTGCCTAAGCATCACGGATCCCAACCTATGTCTAGAACAAATTAACTCTGTGGTACTTGAGGTTTGCTCAAGGCATATTCCCTTAAGGAAAAGGAGGAGAAGATGCAAACTAGAAAGAGAGAGGCGCTCCCTATACAGGCGAAGGCACAGAATAACGGAGCGGCTACAGGAGGCCAATATCTCTGGAATACGTAGGGAGACACTAGTCAGAGAAATAGCAAACATCGAATAAAAACTAAAGGAATCTTATAGGAATCAAGAGACACAGGAAGAACTAAGAGCCATAAATGAAATTGAAAGAAACCCTAAGTATTTCTTTTCCTATGCAAAATCAAAGTCGAGAACAACAACCAGTATTGGGCCCCTACTTAAACCGGATGGGTCCTACACAGATGACAGCAAGGAAATGAGTGAGTTACTTAAATCCCAGTATGACTCAGTCTTTAGCGAGCCACTAACAAGACTGAAAATCGAAAACCTAAATGATTTTTTTATGAGAGTGCCACAGAACTTGACAGACGCATGCCTTTCTGACATCATCACGACGCCAAATGACTTCGAAAAGGCAATAAATGACATGCCCATGCACTCCGCTCCAGGCCCAGACTCATGGAACTCCGTGTTCATCAAGAACTGCAAGAAGCCCCTATCACATGCTTTTAACATCCTATGGAGAGGGAGCATGGACACTGGGATCGTCCCGCAGCTACTAAAAACAACAGACATAGCCCCACTCCACAAAGGCGCAGTAAAGCAATAGCAAAGAACTACAGACCAATTGCGCTAACGTCCCATATCATAAAAATCTTTGAAAGGGTTCTAAGAAGCAAGATCGCCACCCATCTTGATACCCATCAATTGCACAACCCAGGACAGCATGGGTTTAGAGCAGGCCGCTCCTGTCTGTCCCAACTACTGGACCACTACGACAAGGTCCTGGATGCTCTAGAAGATAAACAGAATGCAGATGTTATATACACAGATTTTGCAAAAGCCTTTGACAAGTGTGACCATGGTGTAATAGCACACAAAATGCGTGATAAAGGCATAACAGGAAAAGTTGGTAGATGGATCTATAATTTCCTAACACGTAGAACACAAAGAGTAGTAGTCAACAGAGTAAAGTCTGAGGCAGCTACTGTGAAAAGCTCTGTTCCACAAGGCACAGTACTTGCTCCCATCCTATTCCTCATCCTCATATCAGACATTGACAGGGATATAAGCCACAGTGCTGTGTCTTCCTTTGCAGATGACACCCGAATCTGTATGACAGTGTCCACCGTTGAAGACACTGCAAGACTCCAAGCAGACAAACCAAATCTTTAAATGGGCTGCAGAAAACAATATGAAGTTCAATGATGAGAAATTTCAATTACTCAGATACGGAAAACGTGAAGAAATTAAAATCTCATCGGAGTACAAAACTAATTCCAACCACACAATAGAGCGAAAAACTAATGTCAAAGACCTGGGAGTGATCATGTCAGAGGATCTCACCTTCAAGGACCATAACAATGTAGCAATTGCATCTGCTCGAAAAATGACAGGATGGATAATGAGAACCTTCAAAACCAGGGATGCCAAGCCCATGTTGACACTTTACAGATCGCTTGTTCTATCTAGGCTGGAATATTGCTGCACACTAACTGCACCTTTCAAGGCGGGTGAAATTGCTGACCTTGAAAATGTGCAGAGAACCTTCACCGCACGCATAACTGCGATAAACCACCTCAACTACTGGGAACGCCTGAAGTTCCTAAACCTGTACTCTCTAGAACGCAGGCGGGAGAGATACATTATTATATACACATGGAAAATTCTCGAGGGCTTAGTACCAAACTTGCACACAAAAATCACTCCGTACGAAAGCAAAAGACTCGGCAGGCGATGTAACATCCCCCCAATGAAGAGCAGGGGTGCCACTAGCACGTTGAGGGACAACACAATAAGTGTGAGAGGCCCAAGATTGTTCAACTGCCTCCCAGCATACATCAGGGGGATTACCAACAAGCCCCTGGCTGTCTTCAAGCAGGCACTGGACAGGCACCTCAAGTCGGTACCGGATCAGCCGGGCTGTGGTTCGTACGTTGGACTGTGTGCGGCCAGCAGTAACAGCCTGGTTGATCAGGCTCTGGTCCAACAGGAGGCCTGGTCACAGACCGGGCCGCGGGGGCGTTGACCCCTGGAATTCTCTCCAGGTAGACTCCAGGTATTAGAATTTTTGGGGAACAAAATTTATAGATGATTCATAACACTAATCGTGGACAGTGGGTGTACTACATATTATTCTAATTCTGTTAACCCAGCCTCACTCAGGAATGTTTTGAGTTCATATTCTGTTGCAATGAAATACCTCTTCCCAGTGGGCTGTTTCCTAACTGCGATTTTACCATCCCTCACAAAGCACTGATGAATTTTTTGGGCATTGCGTAATTTTCTTAATCGATAAAGGAGGTTTTGTCTTGTTTTGGTAAGGCACTCATTAACGTACACATCAGATTTCATAGCTATGGATGTTTTTAGTAGGTTGTTTCTTTGCAAGCTGGTATTGAATTTTAATAGCACTGATGTCAACAATGTGACATCACGTTTGTCTTGCCACCGAAATGCCATGATATCATTGGCAGCAAACACCTGCACTTCACCTCTACGAGTGCCAGTGTCAAACCTAGGCATATGTTTACGATTTGCACAAATTGTGCCACACACGTCTGTCATGTTCACTCGCAAGAAATCACTGAGTAAAGGGCTCGTGTACCAGTTATCAGTATATAATATATGCCCCTTACCAAGATATGGTTCCATCATTGTTCTAACCACATCACCAGAGATACCCAATAACTTCATGGTATCTCTCAATGTATTACTGCCAGTGTACACAATTAGATCCAGAACCAGACCACTTTTGCAATCACACAGTACAAATAACTTTATACCAAAGCGTTTCCTCTTGCTTGGTATATACTGCTTGAACGACAGTCTGCCTTTGAACAAAATCAAAGACTCATCAATAACAAGCTTCCTGAAGGGATAAAAATACATACAGCACTTTTGTTTCAGGTACATGAACACATTTCTGATCTTATATAACCTGTCGTTTCTGTCAGGCCTGGTTTTATCAGAAAAGTGAAGCATACCCAACAGTATCGAAAAACGATTCACTGGTATATCACTAAAACCTGGGGTTGAAATCAGGCGTTCTGTCGACCAGTATGTGGTGACAGTGTGCTTATAAACATGTGGCATAAGCATTATTGTGGCAAAGAACAAGTACATCTCTGCCACAGTTGTGTCCTTCCACTGGTGTAGCCGTGAATTTGGTGAAAGAAATGTGTTTGCCATGGTGTACCCATAGTATGTGTTGCTTTCCCTGACAATAATGTCCATCAGGGGTTCATTGAAGAATAACTGAAAGCATTCCAGTTCAGTAGCATTGTTCCCAAGTGTTCGTATTCCACTTTGTGCTTCATCAAAGTCATGGGGATTGGGAACAAAATTGTACCTTGCTGCCAATCCCAGATGTGGTCTGCTTGTGCGTACTGGATATTGACAGGTGGTTGTGGTTGTGCAGGTTGTGGCTGTGCAGGTTGTGGTTGTGCAGGTTGTGGAAGTGTGGGGTGGTTGATGGTGGTTGTGCTGAGTTAGCAGCGTGGATAGCAGCGTGGCCCACTCGTGGTGGCACATGACTCATGCCACCGCCAACACCACCACTACCACAACCTGCCCCACGACATTATGCATCCCCATTGTAACAATATCGTCATCTTCACTATCAATTCGTGGTGTAGGGCCAAGAGATGTACTCCGAGATTTACTCCTTTTCCTTGGAATAGCATATGGCACACTACCAGAACGTATGTTGCGTCGTACATACTGCCGCTTCACTGGAGAATAATCTCCCTCACTGTCGCCACTAAAACTGCTTTCAATAGCTTTGAAATCACTGTCATCATCACTTACACTGCTCACATCAGAGTCTTCTACACATTGAAATAGTTTCCTCTTTCGTTCTGGTACAGGTGAACGTGAATGAGATGGCCCAGCACCAGATGTGGACAGTTGTGGGTCATCTGGGTTTTCATCACTAATTATATTATCCTGGGCACTGCTTTCGGTCACACCCTTTTGAAAACCATGGAATTCACTTTCACTGGCACTTCCATTGCTGTTAGAACTATCACTTGGGAAGAGAAGGCCTCCAATTCGCCGGGGAGTGAGGTACTTCTTACCGCCTGGCATCGTGAACAATGACTACAAACATGGCGCTCCCACAATGCACCACTGGGTCCCCGATTTTTTTCATACTGCGCACACCCACCACGCAGACCCATTCTCTCACATGTAGGCCTATCAGCTTTCTCCCGCTTTATTTGAAGCCACTAGAATTTAGGCGTATAAATACATCCGAAACATTGGCTCGTAAGACACATATATACGTCCAAAACAGTCAAAGGGTTAAATGGAGAGTTAGAGGTATCGGGAAGATGGAGGGAATATTTTGAGGAATTGTTAAATGTTGATGAAGTTAGGAAGCTGTAATTTCATATAGGGCAAGGAGGAATAACATCTTATAGGAGTGAGGAAGAACCCGTTGTGAGTGTGGGGAAGTTCGTGAGGCAGTGAGTAGAATGAAAGGGGTAAAGCAGCTGGGATTGATGGGATAAAGATAGAAATGTTAAAGGCAGGTGGGGATATAGTTTTAGAGTAGTTAGTGTTTTTATTTAATAAATGTATGAAAGAGGGTAAGGTACCTAGGTAGTGGCAGAGAGCATGCATAGTTCCTTTGTATAAAGGCAAAGGGGACAAAAGAGAGTGCAAAAATTATAGGGGAATAAATCTGTTGAGTATACCTGGTAAAGTGTATGGTAGAGTTATTATTGAAAGAATTAAGAGTAAGACGGAGAGCAGGATAGCAGA